>CAUYON010018453.1:0-18427 GCA_963573935.1 Arctocebus calabarensis
GCTAAGTAGTACCCAATGGTATACACACATGATGTCCCAAAAGTTTCCCCTAAAGTCTCCATACATAGAGAAAATGGGAAAATGTAGCTAAATGTACCTTTATTTACAAAATATTCATTTTAAAACTTTACAAAATAATTATAGAATATTATCTATTTGTTGGCCACCTCTGTATAATTTTGTAATAAATATATTTTGTGGCTCGGCGCCTGTGGCTCAACGGGCTAAGGCGCCAGCCACGTACACCTGAGCTGGCGGGTTCGAATCCATCCCCCGGGCCTGCCAAACAACAATGACGGCTGCAACCAAAAAAATGGCCGGGCATTGTGGCGGGCGCCTGTAGTCCCAGCTACTTGGGAGGCGGAGGCAAGAGACTCGCTTGAGCCCAGGAATTGGAGGTTGCTGTGAGCTGTGATGCCACGGCACTCTACCCAGGGCGACAGCTTGAGGCTCTGTCTCAAAAAGAAAAAAAAAAAAGAATAGTCTCCTATTGATCACAGCCTCTGGAGAAATGCTACTATAAGGATTTTCTTTAGTTTGGGGTCAGAAGATGATTTTTTTCAAGCCTGCTTTGACGCAGGAATCATTATCTGACACAGCACCCTCTCCTTATGTCTTCAAGCTGAAGAAAAGTGTTCAGTGAGCCTGGCTCTTGTGAGTCACATCATATCACAGTAGAAAGCCATGCTCATCCCAGTCAACAAAAGATATCGGGGTTACAGAAAGGGGAGGCCACTAACACTTCTAGAAGTTTTGCCTTAGCCAGTGCCCTATTAGAGATTAGTTTGTCTTCCTTTAACCTTGAATCAGTCCTATAGGGGTGATTATTGCTTTCAGGAGATGTGGGAACTGATATCAATTCTTACTGGATAATCTTAAATGAAAATAACTTGAGTAAGGTCAGAGACAGAGCCCAGAATCTGAACTACCAATTTGGCTACAGAGTCAGTGCACTTCCCACTACAACAGCAGTTCTCAACCTGTGGGTTGCAACCCCTTTTTAACAATGAAAATACATTGCAGCATTAGGAAGGTTGAGAACCACTGCACTATAGGAATTGTTAGATTTTAAAGAAAGAAGTATACTGAATTTATAATATTGGAAATCCTTACCAGAATCTTTATTGGATAAGTTCAGGAACTAGACTGAAAGAATTTTTAAAGTTACCACTTTACTCTCCTATAAAAATGGCGTTTACTAATTTTGTTATCAAATAATCTTATACCTTTCTATATGAGGACATCACTATAGCCTGTTCTAGTTTAGGTTAAGCAAGGTTATGCATCAAGAAAATGGGCATTTTTATTTGGCCTTCTCAACTTTTCAGGGTAGAACGAAGGAAATTTGGAGCAGACCCCTTATGTAACTAAGGGCTATCTGTATGCCTGCCTCCAAGTCCCAAATGGAGATAATAAAACCTTGTTTATGGAGTTGGCATGAAATATACAATAATTATTGTTAATCACCTGCATTGCAGTTGTAGCTCAATAAATTATAGCCCTTCTCCCCTTTGTTTTAAGACACCTGGGTAACTTACTATCTGAGTAAAAATAGCACATCTAAAGCACACACTTTGTCAGATCATTGTAGGTGCTTGAAGAACACTCAAGAAAGTTTGTGTGCTCCTACCCTTGGTGACATTGGATTCTGGGTATGGGGAAAGAATTAAAATGCAGAGAAAAATTAGAATCAAATTAAATATTTAAAAAAATGACACCCATAGTAAATAAAACAGAATTCAGAGAAAGTAGAGATCGGTACACACAAGGGACCAAGGAGCACCTTCTGGTGTGAAAGAGCTGGAACTGGTCTTGATTGCTGGTACACCAGGAAAAAAGAAGAGCAGAAGGCATTAATTTCTCCCATGACTTCCCTTCTTCTCTCTTTATTGTTACTGCAGCCAGAGCATAGAAATCATTTTCCTTTTCCTTCTAACTCCCCTTCCATAATACTAGCGCAGATGTTTTACTTGATTATAGAAACAAAAGTATTTATCTTCTTGTCAGCCTTCCAGAAGGAGTTTGGTTTCACTTGTGTGTCACAATTGCCATTTAATGCCTCAATTAATTAAAAAAAATTCTTACAGCTTTGCAATTGTTTTTATTTAAAAAGGAACATGGAAGCAAAGCTATTTAAAGTAAAATCATGCATGCTTAATGTAGCAAATTTAGAAAGGAGAATATACAAAAAAATATTTAGCTTGAGTCCACCATACAAAGACACTTGTAATTTGTATTTTGGAATATTGTTTTTCATTTTTTGTTTTGCATGTTGGTATTGTCTTTTGTTTATTTTGCACAATATTGATACACATCATACACACTTCTGTAATCTTTATTTATAAGTTGTTCTCATGTAAGCACAAAATTCCACAATGTACCATAGTTTACTTATCCATTTTGCTGATGTTGTATATTTAAATTGCAAATAATTGCCCCTAATTAAAATCCTGTTGAAAGTGTTTTATGATTTTTTTTCTCATTTGAGGGGATTATTTTCTTAAGATGTATTCTGAAATATGAAATATATAGAATTAATTTTTGGTGGAATTAGTGATTTCTCTTAGATGTATCCTAATAGCTGCTGTCTTCCGCACAATGCCGAAGATGACTTTGGATAGCTAACAAGTTAGTAGGAAAATAAAGAAAAGTAGGAGGTGGTCAGTGCCTTAAAGAGGATAACAGGAAAAGAACTGAAGAAATTCAGAGAAGAGGTCACTTATGACTGGAATGATGGGATAGGTCTCTTAGAGAGAAATAGAACTTGTTATAGGGCTTAAATGGTAGAGTGAGAAAACATGATCAACAAATGTGGAAGTGGAAAAGACAGGTACAGTCCAAGATCAGTAACCAAACGTACTGACAGGAAACTTAGGAGTCACAAAGAAATGATAGACTAGAAGCCTAGAAAGGTAAATTATAGGTAGAGGGTCATGAATGTGGTATTAAGGAGCCTGAACACCTCTCTAATAGACAGTGAATAGTCTTAGATTGCAAGTGGTTACACAGTGTTATAGATTGGTCCCCATCAAAGGTGCTTATATAGAAAGATGTTTGATTTCACTAACAATAAAGGAATGTGAATAAAGCAATGCAGTATAATTTTTACCTATTAGACTAATTAAGATTGAAACTGTTAATGGTAGTTACTACTGACAAATTTATAGGAAAATAGCCATCAAGACAGATGTAAATTGTGCATAATTATGAGACTTAACTTGGCACACACTTTGGGAAACAATGTAGGAGAATACATAAGTCTTTAATGTGTGTATACCCTTATACTTGCAAATTCCATTTGTAAAAATGCATCCTAACATCGTAATTAATCATCCTGCTCAAAAAGGATTGGACATGATAATCTATAGTGGTAGCTTATCTAGTATTGTAATATTGGAATCAACTGAAATGTCCATTAATTGGAGCTTGTTATTATTTATGGCATTAACCTTGAACAAAATGCTCATTACTTGGGGTTTTCTAAAAGTATGAATTATATATTTATGTGCTAACCTTGAATAATGTTTAATATGTTAAAAAGCAAAACAAAGCACATACAAAACAGTGGCTCTTATCTCATTTATGTGAAAATAAATCTTCATATGGACAAAAATCATTAGGAAGAATAAATACCAAATACTTGACAATTGTTAACACTTGGTAAAGAAATAAAAACTTATTTTAATTTTACCTTAAATCCATCTACATTTCTTAAAGGTACATATAATTTATAAATATTTTAAAGTATTTTTAAAAACTGTTAAGAAGACATTCCCAGAAACATCATTTTGGGTGCAGGTTTGAGTGTAAACCAGAATGAGTATGAAAGCAAAGATGAAAGTGATTGTTCTCAGAGAGACCTTTCCTTATCATCCAGTGTTGACCTTGTCATTTCCCATCACATCCTATTTACAGTACATTGTAAAATTTAGCAGTACATTGTACTTTCTGGTTTATTTTTCTAACTATCTTGCTGAGCTTAAGGACCTTGTTTATTTTGTTCCATGCTGTGTTTAGCATTTAGAACACTGCATCAATAATAATAGACTCACAGAAATTAGTTGAGGGGGAATGAATGTTAGACAGCTGTTATGATAGTTGCTTTTGAAATAAAATCTAAACACTTTAATTTGACTTACAAGACCCTATTTAGTTCCTGCTAACTTCTGTAACTTCATTATCTTATCGTTATCTCCCCCTGTACCTCACCCCACTGTCCCGGGATCTGTAGACATTAAACTTTCCTCAAATATCTCAATATAGCCTTCTCTGTCATCTCTAGACCTTTGTACCTGTTATTCTTACCTCCTAGAGAATTAACTGAGCTTTTCTTTCTCTTACTCCTGTATATTCTTCTGGTATCATTGTAGTTGAAACAGTATTACTGCCTAACGTCACTGGAATTAAATGTTAGTTATACAACTTAGTCAAGTTACTTTTGCTTAAATACAACTGGTAGTATTATCTCATGATGTTGTTGTAAGGATAAATAAGTTAATACATGACAGGTGGACAATAGTTCCTGGGGCATAGCAGCAGTTTATATGCTGTTAGGTTACCTGTTAGCATGATTATGGTAATTGCTTGTGATGTGGTCACTGTCATGATAGTGATGTCACTTTCTTAGGAAGCTTTCCTTATCCACGGATGGGTTTGGGTCACTCCTCCATGCCAAAACTAATTCCGGGGTATTGTTTCCCATCTGTTTGCCTTTGGATCCTATAAGAATGTAAGTTGCCTGGAAGCAAAGACTGAGTTCACTGAGTTCATCAGAATACCCCCAACACCTGGCATAATGTCCTATAGATAGCAGGTGCTCAACACATGTTTATAATGGCTGAACTGAGTAATCTTGGAATAAAGCAATAAAGTAGATAAGATATATTATGAGAACTGAGAAGACAGATCTTAGCAATGAAAAAGAGTGAGAAGGAATTAGTCAAATTTGACTCAGATTCAGAGATTGGACAAAAGGAAAATGAAGGCTTTAAGTGAGAGGACTAAGGATGAGTGACTAGCCTTGGCTTTTTCTGTTGACCTCTAAGAATTGCATTTTATCTTTATACTTTGGCAGTTGTCCTAAATGGCTCTTAGCTTGATTCCATCCTTTCAAATTTAAGTTTTATGTTGTAGGCAGTGCGGACATATATCTGCGTCTACAAATGACCAAATTAGTATTGAGAGGTAAATAGCTTACTTTAAGTCATATTTAAGTAAAGGAAAAGCCATATGACAAGTTAAAAAAGTAGTTTTATTTGAATTATTCATTTGTTCATTTATAAATATATATGGAAGTTCTGCTATGTGCAGGGCCTCATGATCTGCGTATACAGAGATGTAAATAACTTGGCCACTGCTATTTAATAGCTTGATATTTATTGATAGAAACAGTTAAAGAAACAAGTTCCAGACAGAGTCATAAACATTCTGAAGGATTTAGATGATGTCCGCTTGGAGTACTATGAACAGAGAGCAATTAGTCCTTAGTGGAAAAGTTTCCCAAATGGTGTTACATTTGACCTAGGCTTTAATGCTATTCATTTTTCAGTATTTTACTCCTGTATATTTCTTTCAAAGATAAGCTAGACTTTGAATCTAAATTAGAAATTTCTAATTTTACCCATGTGTTCATAAAAAGCATTATCTAATTCATATCCATCACTTAGCTTTGAGTTTTAGTTTCCTTTAAATGGCTTTGCCTTTTTCTTTTCTTCTTTTAATTTAACTCAGCAACAGTAATTCACTATTGTGAAGAAACACCGAATGAATTAGTGTTGGAAGTGACAATTGCCAGCAGACTTTTAAGATCTTTTTGTAGAGCTGATAACATGTTGATGACACTGACTTTTTAACGCCAAAATAAAAGATAGAATCCCAATCTAGAATATTCCAGGGCCCCAAGGTGATCACTCTATTTTACTCACTGTATCCTCACAGAGTTATAAAAACAAAATCAAATTATACCTGCTTCTTGGTGATAATAGGAAAATACATATTTTTAATATATGAAGAAGAGGTCACTAGTATATTTTATATTTCCACAGAACGAAATTTAAATTAAAAATAGAATCATAAGGTTTATGAATTGAAGGGAAAACTTAATGGTAACCTGGTACAATATTTTGTTTGTCTTTTTATTTCAAAAACTGAGAGAAAGGTTGAAGTGGGTAGTTATCACAGGTTTCTTTTAATATAATTACTTTATAACTTTATATTATTTATATATACCTTTAATAATAAATGTATATATATATTTATTATATACCTTTAAAAAATTGATAAAGTAATTTAAAAATCAGTCTGTTTCTCTTTTCACCAATGAAACAGGGAAATGGAGAAAATAGTAGGTATTTCATAGAGTTGTTGAGAGAATGAATTGAGATAATGCATGCAAAGTGCTAGCGTGCCTATTTTATTGTGACCCACCCTTCTCCCTTACCTCTAGGAAAGTATTAAGACTGTATTGGCTGTGATACAACTAGCTGGTCACATCTATCTCACTCACTTCTGTATTTCTAGAGCCTAGCTCAATGCCTGACATCTAATAGGCACTCAGTAATTCTTTGCTGAAGGAATGCATGGAGCTGACTTTCTTGATGTCTTTACGTTGTCTGATGGACTGCTGAAAATGTTTGAATTCTACATCTGGTTAATCAATTCTGTGATTTTAACAAAAGAATAGATTGAGAACCTAAGTATTAAAGTATTGTCCTATGGTTACAAGATGGACCCGCTATGGTGGTGGATACATTTGTAATTCATGTTTCTTTTCTTTTTCTTTCTTTCTTTCTTCTTTTTTTTTTTTTTTTTGAGACAGAGTCTCACTATGTCACCCTCAGGAGAGTGCCCTGTTGTCACAGTTCACAACAATCTCAAACTCTTGGGTTTAGGCGATTCTCTTAGCTTAGCTTCCCAAGTAGCTGGAACTACAGTCGCCTGCCACAATGCCCAGCTGTTTTTTTTTGTAATTGTCATTATTGTTTGGCAGGCCTGAGCTGGATTCAAACCTGCCAGCACTGGTGTAAGTGGCCGGCGTCTTAACCACTGAGCAACAGATGCCAAGGCCAGACTCAAGTTTGCTAGCTGGGAGTTCAGGCTATTTTCTACTATAGGCCCCTAAAAATATCAATAGATAATGTGTTTTACTCAACAATCTAACTATAGTCATGCTCCTTCATGAGAATTTGTAGGGTAAAATTTTGTAAAAAATAAAATATATATTTTTTATTCACTTATATAAACATTGTCATAATGTAGACATATTTTCCTTGTTTCAGTTATAATTATTTTGTCACTATACATTCTTTAAAAACATTTTAATGGGTGATTAGGATTCAATTCTACAGACACATCAATGTTTTCGTTTCTTAGTATTTGACATTTAGGTAATTTCCAGTTTTTCACTGTCATAAATAATACTCTTTAAACATATTCATGCATAACTGTCTGACTTATTTCCTGATTACTTAGAATAAATTGTTGGATATGAAATAATATCGGGGTCAAAGGTTAGTTCAATTTTTTTAAAACCCTTAAATGATAAATAATAGCATTATATTTCTTTCTAGAAAATGTTTACTCATTTTTCTCCTGAAAGTTTTCCAATTCTGTGATGACATCTGTCTTCATTACAAAAAAAGAAGTCAATATTGAAGGTTAATTGTCTTTGTATTTTTTTCTTTTTTTCCAAAAGAATTATTTCAGCTGTGCATCACCACAGCTTCCAGAATTACCTTTTAATACCAAACAGTATTTCTTATTATCTTGCTTGACAATATATGCTGATTACTCACATACAATATCCATAAAAATGACAGTGCAGAGATAGACTCAGGCGAGCTGAGTCTCCAGTTTTATACACATAATCCAGGTAGAATGTGATATTTAAATAACAAAGACCATTAGACCTTCCACTGGATCCTGCAACCTCATTAGTAGGCATCTACCCAGAAGAAAAAAAATCCTTTTATCATAAGGACATTTTATGCTCAACTGTTTTTTGCAGTCTATTTTACAATCTCCAAGATGTGGAAACAACCTAAATGCCCACCGACCCAGGACTAGATTAACAAACTGTGGTAAATGTGTACTATGGAATATTATTCAGCCATTAAAAAAAAATGGAAATTTTACATCTTTTGTATTAACCTAAATGGAGTTAGAACACATTCTTGGTAAAGTATCACAAGAACGGAGAAGCAAGCACCCAATGCACTGAATTTTAATATGAAGCCAGTAGATAATCTAATACATACCCATCTAAGACAAAAACTGAAATCGATTCAAGGTCAGGTGGGGAAACAAGGGAGAAGGGAGGAGGAAGGAGAAAGGGGGTTATGTGAATGGCACACCTCTCGGGGGTGGGGGTCAATTATAAGAGGGACTTGACCTAACAAATGCAATCAGTGTAACCTAATTCTTTGTTCCTCAATGAACCTGAAACAATAAATTAAATAAAATGTAAAAAATAAATGACAAAGACCATATTTAAATAACCAAATATAATGATTCTCTCCTATAAGTAGTTTTTACTTTCTGTTAAGCTATTTATCCTTTGGGTATTTGAGCTTCTCTGGCAACCACCTAAACATTTCTTGAACACTTACTATATGCCCTATGTATATTAGGTACCTTTCCTCTTTCTTTTATGTTTGACATTTTGGCAAATTATTGGAAGATGGTGGTTCCTGCTGAAAGGCAGAGGTATTAGGGTTTTTTTTTCATTTTTTTTAATTACCCAAGTTATTCTAATGTGGAAGCAAAATTTAGTAATAATTTAAATAAGCTTCAATATGTTTCACCTAAATCAGAATAGGACTTTTAAGTGATAGAATTAGGTACCATTTTCTTATAGCATCCTCTTTTGTCTTTAAGGTAGTTCTCCTACAGAGTTCCCTTCAATCTCTATTTCCTCCAACTTGTTTTTGGGCAAGGCTATGTTTATTTCAATTATCTATCCAGAGATTTATCTACAAGCTTAGGCTAGAAACATAATTTTAAATGTATAGCTTGTAGAGACAGAAAAAGTCTGAATTTGGAGTTAAAGGTTCTATATCTGGAACCTACAAGTCCTAGTTTATTTTTTTCTGAGCAAGAGACTTAGATCTTCTGTGCTGCAGTAAAGTGAGAATTTCAATAGAAATTCTTGCTGCACAAATAGATTAATAAATTGTGGTACATGTATACCATGGAATATTACGCAGCCTTAAAGAAAGATGGAGACTTTACCACTTTCATGTTTAAATGGATGGAGCTGGAATATCTTCTTCTTAGCAAAGAATCTTAAGAATGGAGATACTTGAGATGCAGAAGTGTATTGCAGTTTTATGATATTGAAGGAAGAATACGTATGTATTGACTAAGCCTTAATATTTGTTTTTGTCACTGTTATTATTGAATAACAAGAATGGAAGAAAAAGTATCCAATGTATTCAGCCCTACTATGAAGCTAATTTACAGCTTTCATTTGAAGGATATAACCCAACTATAGCACAAGAATATCGGGAAAGGGCAAGAGAGGGGAGGGAGTTGAGGTTGGGGTGGCAGGAGGATAACTGGTGGGCCCTCACCTATGGTGCATCTTAGAAGGGTACAGGCAAACCTTACTAAATGCAGAATACAAATGTCTTCATATAATAACTGAGAAAATGCCAGGAAGGCTATGTTAATCAGTTTGATGAAAATAGTTCAGATTGTATATGAAACCAGCACATTGCCCCTTGATTGCACTATTGTACACAGTTGCAATTTAATAATAAAGACAAAAAAAATACACTACTGGGACCTGATCAAACTAAAAAGCTTCTGTACAGCCAAGAACAAAGTAAGTATAGCAAGCAGACAGCCCTCAGAATGGGAGAAAATATTTACAAGTTATGCCTCCAACAAAGGTTTAATAACCAGAGTCCACAGAGAACTCCAACGTATTAGCAAGAAAAGAACAAGTGATCCCATCTCAGGGTGACAAAGGACTTGAAGAGAAACTTCTCTAAAGGAGACAGGCACATGGCCTACAGAAACATGAAAAAATGCTCACCTTCCTGAATCATTAGAGAAATGCAAATCAAAACTACTTTGAGATATTACCTAACTCCAGTGAGATTAGTCCACATGACAAAATCCCAAAATCAGAGATGTTAGCATAGATGTGGAGAAAATGGAACATTTCTACACTGCTGGTGGGAATGAACACTAATACGCTCCTTTTGGAAGGATGTTTGGAGAGTACTTAGAGATCTAAAAATAGACCTGCCATTCAATCCTATAATTCCTTTACTAGGTATATACCCAGAAGACCAAAAATCACATTAAAACAAATACATCTGTACTAGAATGTTTATTGCAGTCCAATTCATAATTGCTAAGTCATGGAAGAAGCCCAAGGGCTCATCAACCCATGACTGGATTAATAAATTGTAGTAGATGTATACCATAGAATACTTTGCAGCCTTAGAGAAAGATGGAGACTTTATCTCTTTCATATTTACGTGGAGGGAGCTGGAACATATTCTTCTTAGCAAAGTATCTCAAGAATGGAAGAAAAAGTATCCAATGTACTCAGCTCTACTATGAAGCTAATTTAAAGGTTTCTTATGAAGGTTATAACCCAACTATAGCACAAGAAAATGGGAAAGGAGGGGAGGGGGCAGGTTGGCATGGAGGTAGGGCAATTTGTGGGGCCACACCTATGGTGCATCTTAGAAAGTTACAGGCGAAACTTCCTAAATGCAGAATACAAATGTTCATACAATAACTAAGAAAATGCTATGAAGGGTATGTTAAAGAGTTTGATGAAAACATTCCAGATTGTATATGAACCCAGCCCATTGTACCCCTTGATTGCACTAATTTATGCAGCTATGATTTAATTTAAAAAAAGTTCTGAGCACTTCTTAAAGACTTTACCACATTCTTCACATTTGTAAAGTATCTCTTCAGTATGTATTCTCTTATGTGTCATGACCTGAGAACTGAGTAAAGGTTTTGCTACATTCGTCACATTTGTGGGGTTTATCTGGTATGAATTCTCTTATGTTTCCTAAGATTTGAGCACTGGTATTAGGTTTTATCACATTCTTCACATTTGAAAGTCTCTCTAGCATAAATACTTTTATGTGTTGTAAGATTTGAGCACTGGGTAAATGCTTTGTGACATTGCTCACACTTGTAGGGTTTCTCACCAGTATGAATTCTCTTATGTGCAGTAAGTTTTGAGCTCTGGTTAAAGGCTTTACCCCATTCTTCACATTTGAAGGGTTTCTCTCCAGCATGAATTCTTTTATGTGCTGTAAGATATATGCACCACTTAAAGGCTTTACCACATTCTTCACATTTGTAGGGTTTCATTCTAGCATGAATTCTCTTATGTCTTGTAAGATTTGAGCACTTGTGAAAAGTTTTGAAACATTCTTCACATTTGTAGGGTTTTTCTCCAGTATGAATTCTCTTACATGTTATAAGATCTGAGCAGTAGTTAAAGGTTTTGCCACATTCTTCACATTTGTCGGATTTCACTCCAGTATGAATTCTCTTATGTGCTGTAAGTTTTGAGCACCAGTTAAAGGTTTTGCCACATTCTTCATATTTGTAGGGTTTCTGTCTAGTATGAATTATCTTATGTCTTTTAAGACCTGACCACTGTGTAAAGGCTTTGCCACATTCTTCACATTTATAGAGTTTCTCTCCAGTATGAATTATCTCCATGTAAGATGTGAGCACTTCTTAAAGTCTTTGCCACATTCTTCTCATTTGTGTGGTTTCTCTCCTGTATAAATTCTTTTATGTGCATTAAACACAGAGCAGAGGTTGAAAATTTTACCACATTCTTCACCCTTATGGTGTTTCTTTACTGTGTTAACTTTATTATGTTCAGAAAGATTTGACCTGTCATTAAAGACTTTGACACATTTGTTATGATTGAAAATTTTCTTTCTAGTATGTCTTACCTTATGCTTACTTAGATTTGTAGATTTACTAAAGCTTTCCATACATTTAGTATCTTGAATGATTGCCCTACATGCAGTTGAAAAACTGTGGGCTAGTCCATTATAAAACTTTTTTGATCTCTTATACTCACCCATTCTTTCAGACTCTTTCCTTCAGTGTTAATGTTCAAGACCACAGTTTTCATGTTTTGTCATTATCACCTTTTGAAATAACTCCTTTTTACTATGCTCTTGCAGAAAGTCTTTTGTGTAATGAGAAGACAGTTCTAAAATAAATAAAAAAATTTAATCTCAGTTTTGAAATTCAGGTGATTATAGTTCACAAATATATATATTAAATTATACCAAGCACAGTAGCAAGAAAGCACAGTAGAACACCAAAAATCTCAATACATTCATAGATGTATAAACTTGAAAATATGTTGAAAACTATGACTTTTGAGAACTCTTTTAACTATTTAATAGTTTATAGCACACCCAGTTTGCAGAATACCAAAAATTACATAGAAGTCAAAGGAAAATTTTTTACACTTACCACCAAATACCTCCTTCCTCTCTAACTCATAATAATGGCTTTAGTAATAAAATCTCATCTACTAGATTCCTCTTTAAAAGAGAAAAAAATTAGGGAAACATATTTTCATACATCTGGCCTTCTTTGCTCCTTCAAAAGACTGGTTTCTGTCTTCCATGAAAAATATGTAACTCTCTATTTTAATATGCAAATAGGAAAACAATTTGGCTCAGCACCTGTAGTGCAAGTGGCCAGGGCTCCAGCTATATATACCTCGGAGCTGGTGGGTTCAAATCCAGGCCAGACCCACCAAACAAAAATGACAACTACAACCAAAAAATAGCCAGGCATTGTGGTGAGTGCCTGTAGTCCCAGCCACTTGGGAGGCTGAGGGCAGAGTAATCACTTAAGCCCAAGAGTTTGAGGTTGTTCCAAGCTGTGATACCACAGCTCTCTATCCAGGGTGACAGATGGGATAAATAAATAAATAAAAGGAAAAGAAAACTTGTGGTATTATAATAATAGTGCATGAAACATTTTAATTGTGCTATAAAATTGGAAAGACAATAACATTTTATACAGAACTGATGTTAAGTTGTACCATTTTAAGGTATGTTGTAAATCCAAGATTTTAGGAAATTCTCATGATAAATATAAAGAATATTTACAGAGATACAGAGAAGAAAATGTGAAATATAGTATATGTGTAAAAGTCAATGAGACACAAAGGATATCAAGCAAGAAAAAGAGCAAGTTGTGACAACTGTAGAAAGAAACAAAGAGAAAGAATAAGTTGTTGCATTTTTAAAAATTATATGAAGGCTCGGCGCCTGTGGCTCAATGGGCTAAGGCACCAGCCACATACACCTGAGCTGGCAGGTTCAAATCCAGCCCGGGCCCGCCAGACAACAATGATGGCTGCAACCAAAAAATGGCCGGGTGTTGTGGTGGGTGCCTATAGTCCCAGCTACTTGGGAGGTGGAGGCAAGAGACTGGCTTGAGCCCAGGAATTGGAGGCAGCTGTGAGCTGTGATGCCACAGCACTCTATCCAGGGTGACAGCTTGAGGCTCTGTCTTAAAAAATAAAAAATAAAAATTATATAAAGTTGATGCAATAGATGCTCCATTTAAAAGACATACATTCAGTAAATGGACTATTAAAAGTCCAAACACATCGTGTACATCACCTTGATCCCTAAACTAGGGAAATACACAACAAGATAAGAAAATTATAGACCAATATCACTAATGAATATTGATGCAAAAATATTCAACAAGATCCTAGCAAAAAGAATCCATCAACACATCAAACAAATCATACACCATGACCAAGTGGGCTTTATCCCAGGGTCTCAAGGCTGGTTCAATATATGTAAATTAGGGGTATAAAGACATAGAATATCAGAATATACAATCTTCTCATTAGCTCACAAAATATTTTTCCAGAAATACCACCTGTTCTGTCACAAATAAGTCTTAAGCAATTTTAAAAATTGAAATTCTATACACTTTCATCTGACCAAAATGGAATAGAAGTATAAAAAAATTAGAAAGAACAGAAAAATATCCACAAATATTTAGAAATAAACCCTTATTCAAGCACTGGAAGATTTAATGCTGACAAGATGCCCATACTGCTCAAATTTGCTGATTAAATGCAATCTTTTTAAAACTCCCACTTTATTTTTACATAATAGATAGTTTCAGACTCCAGCACAACTCAATTCAAACAAAGCATTTCCTACACACATTGTAGCTAATATTGCCAAAGACAAAATGAAAGAGAAAGTCCTGCAAACATTCCGGAGTAAGTAGAGTATTACCTACAAAAGGAAAAATATCAAGATGACCAGCAGACTTATCATCTGAAACTTTTAAAGCTAGAAGAGGGTGGTCTTCCACCTTTAACATTTTTAAACAAAACAATTTTTACCCCAGGATCCTGTATGTTCCTAAAGTGAGTTTCATATGCTATGAAGAAATCAAATATTTGGCTGCCATGAAAATGTTGAGAAAATTTGCCACAACTAAACCAGCTCTACAAGAAGTACCCAGACCCATGCTTCCAACTGCCGGGCACAATGATCCATCACCAATGCATAAATACCCAGAAATTGAGAACAAACCCTAGTTTCCACAGTGATACAAGGCATAAAATAAAGTAACAGACCTCCTCAAAACAAGAGAAACAAAATTCCACCATAATTATCAATTCTCTCAACAAATGTGAATGGCTTGAATTTATCACTACAGAGGCACCAGCTGGCTGACTAGATCAATGTATATATCTTCTTTCTTCAAGAAATGCATATAACCACTAAGGATAAAATATACCTCAGGGGGAAGGGATGGAAAACAGTATTCCAGGCAAATGGAAATCAGAAAAAAGCAGGGGTGGCAATCTTATTTGCACATAGAATTGGATTTAAACAAAGAAAAATAACAATAGACAACAGTAGACTGTACATAATGGTCAAGGGAACTATACAACATGAAGAGATTACAATTGTTCACATCTATCCCCTCAGTCTAAATGCTCCTCAGTATAAAAACCTGAACACTAAATAATCTGAACAATATGATATCTTCCAGCTCTATAATAATTGGAGATTTCAATGCCCTTATGACAGTACTTGACAGATCCTTCAAGCAGAAACTAAACAAAGTAGTAATAGACTTAAACACAACACTAGAACAAGTGGACTTATTAACAAATGCAGAACTTTTCATTCAATAAAACTCAATACACATTTTTCATCATCAGCCCATGGATTATCCTCCAAAAATTTATCATATATTAGGATACAAATAAAATTGCTCCAAAATCAAAAACATAGAAATTATACCATGCATCTTCTCAGGCCATCACAGAATAAAAATAGAACTTAACACCAAGAGAAATGCTCACACCCACAAAAAGTCACTGTGAAACAACCTTTCAATGAATATCAGTTCTATTAAGGATGAGATTAAGAAATCATTAGATTTTTTGAACAAAATGATAATGATCGCCACAAGCTATCGAAACCTCTGGGATACTGCAAAGGCAATCCTAAGAGGGAAATTTATAGCATTAGATGTCCTCATTTAGAAAACAAACACGGAGCAAGTTAACAACCTAAGGGACCATGACAAACAACTGGAAAAGGAAATACTATAAAATCCTAAACCAACCAAAAAAAGAAAAAAGGAAGAAAGAAATACTTAAAGTTAGAGAAGAATGAAGTGAAATTAGAAATTAAAGAATCATTCAGAAGATCATTGAAACAAAAATTTGGTAATTTGAAAAGATTAATAAATTCATAAATGATTGCCAGAAAGCAGAAAAGCAAGATAGATAATAACCTCAATCAGAAACAAAAAAGGAGGAAATAATAGATACTACAGAAATGCAGAAGATCCTCCACAATTATTACAAACCACTGTATGCCCAGAAATCTGAACATTTAGAGGAAATAGACCAAAACTGGAATCACACCACCTTCCTAAACTCAATCTGAAAGATCAGAAATTTTGAATAACCCTATATCAGGCACTCACATTATATCACAAATACAAAATTTTCCAAAAAAGAAAGTCCAAGACTAGATGGTTTCACACTAGAATTCTACCAAGCCACATTGAATAATCTAAACACAACATAGAGAAAAAAAGGAATCCTTCCTAACACATTATACAAAGAAAATTTCACCTTGATTCCTAAACTAGAATAGCAGCCAACAAATACAGAAAACTATAGTCCAATATCATCAATGAATATTGAGACAATAATATCCAGTAAGATCTTAGCAAATGGGATAAACTACACATTACAGAATTACACATCATAATCAAGTAGGCTGTATCCCAGGGGTTCAGGGTTGGTTCAACATAGATGAATCCATAATGCAATTCATCACATAAAGAATATCAAAAGTGAGGCTTGGCGCCTGTGGCTCAATGGGCTAAGGTGCCAGCCACATACACCTGAACTGGCAGGTTTGTATCCAGCCCCGGGGCCGCCAAACAATGATAGCTGAAACCAAAAAATGGGCAGGTGTTGTGGCAGGCACCTGTAGTCCTAGCTACTTGGGAGGTGGAGGCAGGAGACTCACTCAAGCCCAGGAATTGGAGGTTGCTGTGAGCTGTGATGCTACAGCACTCTATCCAGGGTGACAGCTTGAGGCTCTGTGTCTCAAAAAAAAAAGAATATCAAAAGCGAAGATCATATGATTGTCTCAATTGTATGTCTCAATTCACGAAAAGCATTTGACAAAATGCAGTATCCTTTTTTTGACCTGAACACTTAAGAAAATAGGCATAGATGGGACATTTCCTAAACTAATAGAGCCCATCTACCACTAACCCACAGCCAATATCATATTGAATGGAGTAAAAGTGAAGGCATTTCCACTTACAGCTGAAACCAGACATGGATGTCTACTGTCACCAGTCATTCAATATTGTATTGGTAGTCCCAGCTAATGCAATCAGGCAAGAGAAAAAGATCAAGTGTATTCAAATGGGAACAGTGAAGGGAAAATCTTATTCTTTGCAGATGACATGATCTTATACCTGGAAGGCCTTTGGTACTCAATTGTAAAGCTATTAGAGGAGATCAAGAAATACAGTGACTTCTGAATATACAGAATCAACATCCAAAAAATAGTAGCCTTCATAATACACCAATAATTGGCTGAGAATCAAATGAAAGATCTAATGTCATTCACAGTAGCTCCAAAGAAAATTAAATACCTTGTAATATACCTAACAATGTATGTGAAGTATCTCTATAAAGACAACTATGAAACACTGAGAAAAGAAATAGCAGAAGATGTTAAAAAATGGAAAAACAGCTCGGCGCATGTGGCACAACAGGCTAAGGCACCAGCTACGTACACCTGAGTTGGTGGGTTCGAATCCAGCCTGGGCCCGCCAAACAACAATGATGGCTGCAACCAAAAAAAAAAAAAAAAATGCCCAGTCATTGTGGCAGGTGCCTGTAATCCCAGCTACTTGGGAGCCAGAGGCAAGAGACTTGCTTGAGCCCAGCAATTGGAGGTTGCTGTGAGCTGTTATGCCAGAGCACTCTATTCAGGGTTACAGCTTGAGGCTCTGTCTCAAAATAAATAAATAAATATATATATTTATAACATACCATTATTATGGCTGGGAAGATTCAACCTTGTTAAAATGTCCATACAACCCGAAGCTATCTGCAGGTTTAGTGCAATTCTCATGAAAGCACCAATGTCATATTTAAAGAACTTGAAAAAGTAGTACTTTGTTTCAAATGAAACCAGAAAAAAAAAATGAGCCAATACAATTCTTAGAAATAAAGAATTTGTATTGGAGGCATCCAATACCTCTGGAGGCATCACATTACCAGACTTCAATTTGTGCTACAAACCTAATGTTATCCAAACAGCATTGGTTGGGCACAAAAATGGAGATATACATACATTGAATAGAATAAATAACCTAGGGATGAACCCAGCTACATATCATCATCTGATCTTTGATGAACCAAACAAAAGCATGCGCTAAAGAAAAGAATACTGATTTAATAATGGTGCTAGGAAAACTTGTTAGCCACATGTAGAAGACTGAAATTGGATCAGTACTTCTCACCACTGACAAAGATTGAGTCCTGTTGGATAAAAGATTTACATTTAAGACACCAAACCAAAAATTCTGAAAGGAAGTTGAGGAAAACTCTTGACAAATCAACCTTGGAAAAGATTTTATGAACAAGAACCCCTTGGCAATTGCAGAAATATGGTGCATCTTAGAAGGGTACAGGTGAAATTTACTAAATGCAGAATACAAATATCTTCATACAATAACTCACAAAACGCCATGAAGGCTATTTTAAACAGTTTGATAAAAATATTTCAGATTGTATATGAAACCAGCACATTGTACCCCTTAATTGCACTAATGTACACAGCAAAATGATTTAATAAAATAAATAAATAAATAAATAAAT
>CAUYON010018454.1:0-12626 GCA_963573935.1 Arctocebus calabarensis
ATCTGAGATATTTTTATCAACCTGATTGACATAACATTCATGAGATTTTCTCATTTACTATGTGAAAACATTTTTGATCCGTATTTAGAAGTTTTCTCCTGACCCTTCAAATATGCACCACAAGTGTGATCTCACCCTTTATTCTCTCTCCCCCACCCTCTCCCTCCCCTTCCCTCCCTCTCCCCTTTCCCCATCTTCTTGTGCAATAATTGGGTTGTAGCCTTCACTTGAAAGATATGAATTTGCTTCATATTAGGGGTGTATACATTGGATACTTTTTCTTCCATTCTAGAGATACTTTGCTAAGGAGAACATGTTTTAGCTCCATCCATGTAAATATGAAAGAGGAAAAGTCACCATCTTTCTTTAAGGCTGCATAATATTCCACAGTATACATGTACCACAGTTTATTAATCTATTCGTGTATTGATGGGTTCTTGGGCTTCTTCCATGACTTAGCAATTATGAATTGGGCTGCAATAAACACTCTTGTACAGATATCTTTGTTGTAATGTGATTTTTGGTCATCTGAGTATATGCCAAGTAAAGGAATTATGCAGTCAAATGGCAAGTCTATTTTTAGATCTCTGAGTATTCTCCAAATGTCTTTCCAAAATGGATGTATTAGTTTACATTCCCACCAGCAATGGAGAAGTGTTCCCTTTTCTCCACATCCACGCCAACATCTCTGGTTTTAGGATTTCATCATGTGGGCTAATCTTACTGGCGTTAGATGATATCTCAAGGTAGTTTTGATTGGCATTTCTCTGATGATTAAGGATAATGAGCATTTCTTCATGTGTCTGTGGGTCGTGCGCCTTTCTTCTTTAGAGAAGTTTCTTTTCAGATCTTTTGCCCATCCTGAGATGGGATCTCTTGTTCTTTTCTTGCAAATACATTGGAGTTCTCTGTGTATTCTGGCTATTAAGCCTTTGTCAGAAGCATAACTTGCAAATATTCTTTCCCATTCTGAGGGCTGTCTGCTAGTGATACTTACTGTGTTCTTGGCGGTGCAGAAGCTTTTCAGTTTCATCAGATCCCAGCAGTGTATTTTTGATACTGCTTCCATTGTTTTGGGGGTCCTCCTCATGAAATATTCGCCCAGGCCGATGCTATCAAGAGTGTTCCCTGCACTTTCTTCTAGTATTTTTATAGTTTGATGCCTTAAGTTTAAATCTTTAATCCATTGTGAGTCTATCTTCGTTAGTGGCTAACACCACCATTTAAATAAACTGAAATACATGACAGATTCCGTCCCATGGGTTCAAGGGTAGACTGAGAGTAGGGATGAAGATTGAATTCTTAACTCAGATTCACTGTGCGCTCATAGGATTATTTTCCTAGTTAAGGTTAGTGTTAGTTAAGTCATTTTTCCTAAGAAAATTAGATTTAGCATTTTGAAATTCTGTAAGGTTAGGAAGAGTTTAGATGAGATCCATTCGGAGTCCATATATATATTCTGAATACCCATCGTCTGCTGATTTTCCTAGTTTTATAACAAATATTCCTTATATTATAGACCTGAAAGCTACATTTTTAAGGAGATGTATGAATTGGTAAAGATAAAGGGTAAGGTGCATTTGTGGGAAGAAACACATTTAATTCAGTCTCTCCTTTTCAAAAACAGAAATGGAAATAGCAATCAGCACAACATATGGAGTATCTGTTTTTCAATAAAAATGCCAGGTAAAAAGGTCTTATTTAAATCCACACAGACAGCATTATCCTCCCTTCTAAAGATCGTTTTTCCCATGGCACAAAAGGACAGGCATATTGCTGCTTTTTTCACCCAAAGACCCAGGTAACAGCGACATCTAGTGGTGTGTATTGGTATAGGACGGGAAATAGAAACCTTAAACGAGAGTCCAAAGCAAAAACCTGCAATGTTGTTACTAAATTTAGTTTTCTGGTTTGTGTGGCAACAAAATTGTATTCTAATGGAGTAGTGAGTTCTGTCTACCAGAGAATGATACTGTTCTGGGTCAACATTTGCAACCTGGAAAAGTCACTTAGTAGTCACTGCTGGGGAAGTGGGGAAGACCATAGTCAAATCCCACCACCTCGGTTTTGGAATTGAAATTTTAAAAGAGCATCACCAATCTGACTGCAAGAGATTTTACTTCTCAGGCGGGAGAAAAGAAGATAAATAGGCTTCTAAATGTCAATCCTAAAAGTCTATAAAATATATTAAATTTCACATTGTTTTTTATTTCCAGATTATTTCCTCCTGTCCTTAGAAGCAGCCACCTCAGGCTGCTCTGTAGCATTTCAAACTCTGGCACTCAGCCCTCTGCGGTACACCTACCAGCTACGCCGTTCTGCCCTTCTCCAATGTAGGTGCCAGCTGCAGCAAACTTTTGTCCAGTTGCCAAGTCAGTAATCTCTCTTGGCATCTGCCTTTTCCACCCCTTCCGTCCTCCTCCCCCTCCATCAAGAAATCTAATTCCAAGCTGGCAGGCAGAAGGTCAAAAATCTTTGAAAACCTCAACTTCCACCACCCACTCTCGGGTCTCGCCTCTGCACATACTGCCAAATGCCAGCTTACCCTCTCCCTCCTCCATAACATCCTGTTTCTATGAGGTTGTCACCTGAATCTTGCCCTCACATCTGCTTCCCTCCCTTCCCTCAACGGCAGGGCCATCTTTCATTAGTAACATCCTGCCACATCTCCCAAAGGCTCAGCACATCTTGTCATTTGTCCCAGGATCAGCAGCTTCTTTCTAGTTATCATCTCTGGGACTCGCCTCCCTCAGAGGTGTCTGGAGCCCAGAGCTGGCCCAGAGCATCTGGGGAAGACAAGTTGACAGCCCCCGAAATCCACACAATTGCATTTTTGAAAAGCAGGCCATGTTAAAGCAAAGGACATAAAGCTAGTGTGGCAGAGAAGACAAAGGACAAAAAAAATCACACCCGACCCCAAAAGATGACAGTTTTGTTTCTTTATACATTTTGAAATGACATGCTCAGGGTGAGTTAAGAACAGCCTTTTAGGAAACATGTTTCAAAACATATCTTGCATGATTTTTGCCCACAATGAAAGAATTTATGGAAACACATGCACTGTGTCAGTGTTTAATTTTGAAGGTACAAATTGCATATTATTTATATTCAGCAAACATAGGATTTCATCGCACTTGTTTCTAACCTCTTATAAGCACTATGCTGTCAGTATCACTGCTCCCTCAAACTAGCAAAGCCAGAGGTAACTAAAGAAGGAGAAAAGGAGAGCATTAGAAAAACTGAGAAGAGATTTTTTTAAAAAGGCAAGTAAGTAGGCGGGCGTTGCGGTGGGCACCTGTAGTCCAAGCTACTAGGGAGGCTGAGGCAAGAGAATTGCCTAAGCCTGAGAGCTGGAGGTGGCTGTGAGCTGTGTGACACCACAGCACTCTACCGAGGGCAATAAAGTGAGACTCTGTCTCTTAAAAAAAAAAGCCAAGTATTATCTTTAATACAAATATACACTGAACAGAAGCTGAAAAAATTGACTCCAAAACCTTTGAAACCAGGGAAATATCCTCTTGTAAGAACTCAGAAAAGAAGACAAGTAAATCACTAACTAGTAAGAAAAGTGGAGTTACAGAAAAGTCTTTGAAGTGCACTTTAGAGATATTATTTAATAATAATAATACCATAATGCCCTGTTGCTCTGTTATACATGCTATATAACATTAATACTTTTGACAAAATTGCTTAAATTGGTATATTATTTAGAAATCATTTAGTTCTATTTCATTCTTTAATATATGATGAAACCAGTGCTTGCTTCAGCAGCATGTATACTAAAATTAGAATGATACAGAGAAGATTAGCATGGCCCCTGAGGAATGATGACACACAAATTCATGAAATGTTCCATATTATATATGGTGAAACCATAGTCCAAAGATTCTTTTTCCCCCAACAGCAAAGCAGTAATCCAAATACTTTCTGTTTCCTAATCTTATGTATATGTACACCTATGTAGCATTATGATATTATTATTATTATTAAATAATAAGAGTGTGATTGTATTCCATACATGAGTTCTGCCTTACATTATTTTCTATTTTTAAAATAAATACAACTACAATCATGGAATCCTAACTATGCTCCCTCTAAATCAATGAAATCACCTGGAGATCACATCACACTAGACAATGTTCCTTTTCAGAGTGTATAAAAGGAAAAACAAAAGAATAAAGACACAGACTGGGATGAAGAACGAGGTCTGGAAAGAGTGATCGTGTCTACAAGGTTTGGACTTCCTATATTGAGTGTCCATTAGGGTGGAAGCGTTGGGAAAAGAGACCACGTTTGGAGCTTGCTATGACCTCACCACATTTTGTGTGCATTACTAAGAAGATAATCAGGTTGGAAAGACAGAAAGCCAGTGTGTCATTTAAGGACTAATGCTGAAGAGAAAAATGTAAGGAACAAGTCTTCTGTAAAGAGAAAAATGTAAGGAACCATCTTCTCCAGAGCCAGTGAGGGATCAATGGTGTGTACCTATGGCCGCAGCTCTCAACAGTGTCTTTCATCATTCTTCTGAAAGTGATGTATCAAAGTAATTCTTCAACCTCAAAACAAAGAGTTCATTGAAACCAGTTGTTGTTCAGTAGAGAAAGGAATGATGAGGTTAGACATACATGAGTTGAAATCCCAATCCACCAGCTCCTGGCTATGTGACGTTAAGCCAGGCCCTGATCTTCACTAAACATCAATTTCCTGATTCAGTCTGAAAATAATACACATACATAGGCTGTTATGTGAAGTCCTTATGACTAGATTGTAGAATTATTTTTAATTTTATAATATAATGTCATGAATATACTGAATTTTACATAATACCCTGAATGCCTAGGACAGCACTTAGTAAGCAAACATATTGATATTCCTTCAGTAAAATGTATCTGTAATCCACTGAAGAAGGAAAGATTTACTAATATTTTCATGCCAGTCAAGACAGGTGTCATCACCAAAATTATAAAATGAATTTTTCAATCTAGAGCCTTGTGGCTTTTGGTAGTGTGTATATGGGATTGTGTTCACCATATTAGGAGAGAAAAGACATGAGAAGGACAGCCACTAACATGACTATCTAGGGTAGTTTATAAAGGGCCCACAGGGAATTCAAGCACAAGTAAGGAAAACTTTGGCTCAGCATGAACTCCCTTTGCTAAGATAACCAACATGCAGTTGTCTGAGAGGCACAACTGGGAAGGTGTACGGATCTTCTGTTTCTTTCTTCCCCTCACTATTCTCTGTACATTCTAGATCTCAGGGCCCTGTGGGAGTCTACTTTTCTGTAGCTTGGGGCAGGGGAGTTGCAGGAGAGAGGCAAACATCAATAGTGTCTTTAAAAAAAAAACTCCACCTGCCCTCTTTTCCCTGAGTCCTCCTCCTCTGGGCCCCCAGGGGAGAGGGAAGGGCTTTGTACACTGCTTTACAGTTTTTAAAGTACACTTGCCTACAATGATTTCTCTAATTATTACAGTAGCCAGTGAAGGAGAAAGTCTTAACCAACTGTTTGCAGTTAGTGCCAGGATTTACGTTCCATACTTCCTGTCCCCTGCAGGAGGATGACTTCATCCTGGGAACTTTCTGCCTCGTGTCAGATCCCTCACAGCATTCAGGAAGACCTCCGTCTCTTCCTAGTTCACAGCTTGTATCTGCCTTTCCAAGCAACCCACTAGTTTCCTGTTTGCAATCTCAAGAATATCTACAACCCTGTCCAGTGACTCATTCAAAAACTTCCCCTTGTCACATATCCCCTCGTCAGTCCTCCCAGGGTCCACCTTCCTGAATTCTATCACCACGGGTTTTATGATAGAAAATTGCTATACAGTTTCCTCAGCAAAGGCAGAGCCATTCAGCTCCTCCAGTGAGCTAGGATTTGTTCTCTCATGGTTCCTATGCAGCTTAGCAGTAGTCATAGATACAGACAGATATCAAATCTGTCATGTATATGCCCAAAATCACTGCATGGGGGTGTAGCTTGATTCAAATCTAAATTCTAATTTTTAAGAGCCCCAGTGACACTAGCTGAGATAAGAGTTCAGGGGAGAGAAGACATTTCATAGAAAGGCAACAATTTACACAAATAGCTCATGACTTAGACATTATATTTCTTACACATTTTCTTTAAAAGACTACAGTAACTCAGGACAGGAGTAATACTTTCAAATAATCAAGTAATGTATAACAAGCCTATCACATATGCTATCACTTTTGTTTAAATTCGAAACTCAACAGTTAAATGTGTATATATATGTTCCTACGTGTTGGCACATACGCATGTAAACCTCATGCCTTAGATGTATTTAAAAGCATTAAAACATAGCCTATTCCTATGTTGTTGCAAAGAGTACTTTCCTTAGGTAATAGTTATCCAAGTATCTTCTACAAAAATGATTAATTTATTAAGATGGCTATTTTTGGCAATTTAACCATATTATTAATATTTCATCAACCATAATTTTGATCTGACACCAACTTCACCTGTGGGTCCATTATCCTTATACATACTATACATGTAGATTCTTTTTCCCACATTATATAATGTGGTACTATATGGCTACTGGGACTAAAAACACCAGGTGGTGAACACTTAGATAATTCAAGATGCTGTTTCCATGGGGACAGGAAGCTGGTCCTTTTCAATGCAATCAACACACTTCCTCTTTCAGAAAGACTATTTCCACTAGAAAATAAATGAAATTAGAAATAGAAGCTTTTAGTTTTAAAATAATGATCATTTTCTTAAAACTCTGTAGTGTTTTAATAGTGACAGTAGAAGTTAGAGTGCAAAGGAGAAAAATTTAGCAGACCTAATTTTCAAAGACTAATTTCTGACTTTTTCTTTTTGCACTGGATGAGACTAGGTAAAGGAACAAATTTTAAATACCACAGACAGCACTGCGCAAGTGTTTGTCCTATGTAATAGATTACAAAACAACCATAAATTATTTCTCTTCCTTTTTCTATATTTATTTGCACTTGACTTTGTGGCCCTTGCCATCCAGAGTTGAAATCTATTGCCTTAAATATGACTTGACATTGCACCTTGTCTGACCAATAGGTTGTGGCAGAACTGTGAGTGTTCCAGTCCTGTACCCGTCCCATATCCTGGGTTCAGGAGTCTGGCACTCTTCTCTTTTTGGGGCTCCTGCCCACCTTCCATGTGATTGTGCCTGGGCTGACCTGTACGAGGACACTTCCATCTTCACCCAGCTGACAGCCAGCTAGAGCTCAGAGGCAGAGCTGCCTAGCCAACAGCAGCTAGCTGCAGACCAGTGAGACCAGTGCACCACTGACCCACAGAAATCAAGAGTTAAATCAACTTAAGTGTCTTCAGCAACTAAATTTTCATGTGACTTGTTATGTACAAAAAGCAATTGTACACCATATTCTTCTTTGTTGGTTCTATCAGTTTTGAAGGACATTTTGTAAATATGCCTCTGAATTCCTAAAACCAAAGATTAGCATGTGTTGTCTGACTGGACCACCTGATGCCCTATCCTGTCACAGCCATTTGTCAGCCTTCAGGATACCCCCTCTCACCCATTCCACCTGCACAGTAATGGAAGATTAGGTCAAAAAGATACAAAGGCCTGTGGAAAACATCAAGCAGGCATGCATAGGCATAAACAAATTCACTAGTTCTCACCCTGACACAAATGGACATCAAATAGTTTCCTTTCATTTACAAATTCAGATAATTTTATGCCATGTTCTATAGAATAAAAAAGATGAACAACCTCTCTGTTCCAGCTGCAGGGTTACAGGCTTGATGGCTACTGGGCCTAAAACACCAGGTGGTGAACACTTAGATAATTTAAGATGCTATTTCCATGGGGACAGAATGCTGGTCCTTGAGAGACCACCCCTGATCTCCCAAAGGTAAGATGAGGGTGCTGCTGTGCTGGTGCTGTGAGTTCTATGGAGAAGACACACACAATGCATATTCACAAATGAAATGAAAACAAATGTCCATAACTACTATGTCTAGAGCACGCAAAAGGAGATTATCACCCTTGTCTTTGGTTAGTGGTTGTTGAACTCCCACATACTGGATGGCACTGTCAGAATTAAAATATTTTAAAATGTGTTTCTCTAAAGTAGCTTCCCTCTTCCAATATTTTTTAAAGGATTTTTGCTTCTCCCACTATGTGTCATGCACCTTTCCTGTCCTTTCCTCTGCCACAAGGATACTGGGAGCCATGTGTTGAGCTGCTGACCTTAGAAGTCAGAGGAACCAGAATCCCCACCCCAGTCTGATGAAGAAGCATGGCCTTGAAAAGTCACCCAGCACACACTTGATGTCGTACAGGCAAGAAACAAGTCACTTTGTGTAAATTAAGGTTTGGTGACCCAGAGCACAAGCAAATGGATTGCCTCACCTGGACATGTGAATGCTGCATCCCTTTATGCAGACATGACAGACTTTGTGGGCACAGAAACAGGGAAGTTGGTAGATTTGACAGAGGACAAATCATGTGGTCCCTTCTATTTTGGCCCAGAAAAAAAGAAGCAAACCATTGGCCGAGAATGTAGAGGGAAACAGATGCTTGAGAACCAAGAGAAAAAGTGTGAGCCAATCTTCTCAGAGAAAAGGAGAGCGAATGACTAGAGAAACAAAAATGAGATGACCCAGCATGGACAGCATACAGGTTGTTTTCCTTTAACGGCGCTCAGGTGTGTGGCCATAGGCTTTACAGAAGAGAGCTCGACATAACCAGGTTGGAAGCTTTGCCAGGCAAGACTGTGACATATAACACATAACAGAGAGATAAGAGACCAGAAAAACAAAGAGGTATAGAAGAGCAAGATGACTATGTAGACCATGGATGCTGAGCTGAGAAACAGAGCTAAGGACACAGGGACACTAGAGCAGTATGTTAGTTGGCTAGGACAGCTACAACACAAACTGATGGCCTAACCAATAGAAATTTATTTGCTTAAAATTCCAAGATCAAGCTGCCAGTAGTGTTGGTCTCTCCTGAGGACTCTCTCCTTGGCTTGCATATGGCCATCACCTTCCAGTATCTTCACACAGTCTCCATCTGTGTCCTAATTTTCTCTTCTTATAAGGACACCAGCCTCCTGGATCAGGGCCCACTCTAACTTCCTCATTTTGACTTTACTCTTTAAAAACCCTATCTCCAAATACAGTCACATTCTGAGGTGCTGGATCTCATCATATGATTGGGGGTGAAGGCACAATTCAGCCCACAACAAAAGGATTGAGCAAGAATAATCAAAAGCAATGGTCAGTAAGTAAGATGCTAGAGACTGAGGTTTGGAAGCCAAAGGTCTAGTGTATGATCAAAAAAATATATATATATGTGAGTGGCACCTATGGCTCATCAAGTAGGGCACTGGCCCCATATACCAAAGGTGGCAGGTTCAAACCCAGCCTTGGCCAAAGTGCAAAACAGAAAAATAGCTGGGCGTTGTGGTAGGTGCTGTAGTCCCAGCTACTTGGGAGGCTGAGGCAAGAGAATTGCCTAAGCCCAGGAGTTGGAGGTTGCTGTGAACTGTGTGACACCACTGCACTCTACTGAGGGTGATAAAGTAAAACTCTGTCTCTACAAAAAAATAAATAAATAAATAAATAAGTGTCAGAGGTGAAGAACAGGACAAAATATTTGAGATGAAAAGGTTGAGGATATGGTATGGAATGAATTGTCCTTAAGGATACTGAAGCCACTAAGATTAATGACACAAGTCACAAAAAAGAAAAGTACAGTAAGCCAAAATATACTAATTGTTAAACTCTTCCATGAATGTGTGCAGAGGGAAGGGGGAGTGACCAGAAAGGTGACATATGGCTGAAACAAGAAAGGGTATAAGGTGGTTTAGTCAGATGGCACATGCTATAAAGGAACTGAGGAAATGTTGGGGAAGTGAGAAAAGCGAGGGAAATTCTTACTCTAGAGGAAGAACCAATCACCAAAGGAGACACTGTCTTGCCTGCAGACCCAGGAGAATGTTGGTGCAAGAGTAAAAAATGCCACGACTCAAGGTGGCAAGGAAAGCAGTGTCCTAAAGAAAAGCAAAATTTATAAGAAGTTCAAGGGAAATATAAGAGAAAATATTGAAGAGAGGGGATTCTGACGTTACTAATGATCACCAGCATCATTCCCCTACCCTGTCAGCCACAGGGAAGACATATTTTCTCAACCTCATTGTTCTTAGGGTCATGTGAATATTTCTGTCAAAAAAAAAAATGGGGGAAATTACATGTGTCACTTCTAGGCTAAGATAATGAAAAGCCCCTGTGCAAAGTCTCCCATTCACTTTTCCCTGCTGAGACCACCAAGAGGGCCTCATGCCCTGATGCTTTTGATAGATTGTGGAGTCCTGTCAGCTTCATCTCTGGGGGACTATGTAGCGGAGCTTCCATGCCAACTAATGCTGAACATAAAGTGTAAGTGAGAAATACATTTTTCTTTTATAGGGAGCCAATAGTGTTTGGGGGTGCTGTGTGTGTGCATGTGCACACGTGTGTGTGAGTGTGTGTGTGGCTGATTTGCTACCACAGTAATACCAAGCTCTCCTGGTTCACACACACACTATAGGCTAAGCACATACCATGAAATTGTGAAATTTGGGGGGAGGGAGGAAGACTGGGACATGTCAGAGAACATGCACAGGCACACTGAGCTCATGAGAATAAGGGCTTGGGGATGAGAAGTAATCTGGGAGCCTCGAGTTGCTTGCAGTGACTGAGGAAAGTGAGGATGCAGAGCTGGATGACATCTTCAAGAAAGATCAATGATTAGGTCTAATTGCAGCCTCCTTCAATGGGCCTCTTGGGAACTTGGTGGTGGAAAGGTGGGGAATGTGGTCAGAAGTGAGGGGCAGAGGGGATGCCACAGGAGCACAGAGAGCCCTGCTTCTGACTCCTCCCACCTCCAGTATTCTCTCACTGACAGAAGGACAATGTCACTGTGATTTTAACATTTAAGAAGCTTCTTATAAGAGTAATGCTTCTAAGAACACATGCTGGAAAATTCAGATCTGGAAGCCTATTGGATTAGGCTTCTGTGTGATTAGGTATTGATCAAACATGAGGTCTCTGAAAAGTAAGAAAATGTGGGAACACCATAGAAAGGTTGAGAAGGTAATTTTCCTGGCAAGTGCTTTCACAAGGTAGGTCTTTCTCCACTTAGAGAGGGAAGGTTCTCGAGCAAAGGACAAGCTTCCATTTTACTTACAAAGATAACAAGTGAAGTAAGTAGGACAGAAGAGTTCATGAAAACAGTATCCAAAGCCCAGGCTTCTTGGGTGAGCTAAATCATGTATAAGAAGGCAGGCAAGTTCAAAGAATTAAGACTGAGGCATCAGGCAATGCAAAGAAGGGAAATGAGATGGATATAAGAAGAGGAAGTGGATAAAGAAGCAGATGAGGTAAAAACTCCCAAATGGAGGACTGACTGGGACACACTCAGGACACACAGGAGCTGGGCATGCAGCAGAGGATGCCCATCAGTGAAGATACTGAGAGGAATCACTGAGTCACAATGAAAGGTCAGCCTAGAAAAGAAGCAGGAAAATTAAAAAATTGTAAAGCCATCAAGAACTTGCAAGCCCTCCCAACTTCCACCCAGCACACACACCACGTTGCTAAGAACTTCCACCCAGTACATACACCATATTTCTAAGAAGAGAGTAGGAGATGGTGGAGCAAAAGAGAAGCACTGATGGAAATGGGGAGGTAACATGGCATGAGAGACACAGGCTGTGGACACGGGGAGAACACTTTCCAAACCTTGGCTTTGGCACTGATTAGTCAAATGATCTTAACCCCTGTGTTCCTCAATCTCCTCATCTATGAGTTGGCTATAACAATTTTATTCTTTGCTTAGGGCTGTTATAAGAATTAAGTGACATGGCACTTATAAAGAGCAAAATGTATGCTAAGTAGAGAATATTGCAATGAAGAATAACTCTCATTCCCAGAAAGCAAGATAGAAGTGTTAAAGTCTCCTCAGATGTCTAAAGAATATTTACGAGCTCTCAATATGAAAAAAGATTATTGGTCTAACTTAAACTCAGCCTTATGCATTTTGTGCTTCATTCAGCTCCATAGTAAATTCAGTTAAATGTTCATCTGCAGGGTAAATATTCCCTTTTGCAACAAGGCTAAGTAAAGAACACTGAAATGATACTGAGAAATGGAGAACACCTAAATCCAAGCAGAGCCTAATGATCATCTGATTGTTAAACAGGAGCCCAGGCCAAAATGATCCCTGACTATGCCAGCCTACTGGTCCACCTGCAGCCAGGAAAGCCTGAACATATGTGGTTTAGGAGGCTCTTTAAAAGCTGTATGCCTGGAAGGAGCCAAGATGGCGATCTGTAGCCAGCTTTCCACAGAGGTTCCCGTCCAGAAGGAGAGTTAAAGGACAGAAACTCAGCAAGAAAGCTGATGGTTTGGATCTGAGCCAAAAGGAAAGGTCGAAGAGGGCACATCAACCCTGCTGGGGTGACCTGAGACCCCAAGGACACAAACAAAAAGGTACAGAGCACATCACCAAGCGGACGGGAGTCCCCTCCCCCATGAGAGAGGTTCACAGTATACTCCATACCTCCATACAAACAAGTGAGCAGAGTTCAGATGTCCTCCCACTCTACCCCACTGG
>CAUYON010018455.1:0-14258 GCA_963573935.1 Arctocebus calabarensis
CAAAAAATGGCCGGGCATTGTGGCAGGCACCTGTAGTCCCAGCTACTTGGGAGGCGGAGGCAGGAGACTCACTTGAGCCCAGGAATTGGAGGTTGCTGTGAGCTGGGATGCCACAGCACTCTTATCCAGGGTGACAGCTTGAGGCTCTGTCTCCAAAAAAAAAAAAAAAATCCTCAACGATTACTATAAAAATCTCTATTCCCAGAAATATGAAAATCTGAAGGAAATGGACCAATACCTGGAAGCACACAACCTTCCTAGACTCAACACAAAAGAGTTAGAAATCTTGAATAGACCTATATCAATCACCAAAATAGCATCAACAATACGAAATCTCCCAAAAAAGAAAAGTCCAGGACTAGATGGCTTCACATTCGAATTCTATCAAATCTTTCAAGAGGAACTAGTACCTATATTCTACAACCTTTTCCAAAGCATAGAAAAAGAAGGAATACTTCCCAAGACATTCTATGAAGCAAATATCACCCTGATACCCAGGACCCCAAAACGAAAGAAAATTATAGACCAATATCATTAATATCAATGCAAAAATATTCAGTAAGATCTTAAGAAACAGAATTCAACAACACATTAAAAAAATTACACAGCATGATCAAGTTGGTTTTATTCCAGGGTTACAGGGTTGGTTCAACATAGCAAATCTATAAATATAATACATGGCATCAGTAAAATAAAAAACAAAGACCATATGATTCTCTCAATTGATGCTGAAAAAGCCTGTGATAATATCCAGCATTCTTTCATGATCAGAATACTTAAGAAAATAGGCATAGAAGGGACATTTCTTAAATTGATAGAGGCCATCTACAGCAAACCCACAGCCAATATCATATTGAATGGTATAAAATTGAAAACATTTCCACTCAGATCAGGAACGAGGCAACAAGGATGCCACTGTCTCCACTGCTATTCAACACAGTAATGGAAGTCTTAGCCATCACAATCAGGAAAGAGAAGGCAATCAAGGGTATCCAAATAGGGTCAGAGGAGATCAAACTCTCACTCTTCGCAGATATGATCCTACACCTGGAAAATACCAGGAATTCAATTACAAAACTCTTAGAAGTGATCAAGGAATATAGCAGTGTCTCAGAATACAAAATCAATACTTACCAGTCAGTAGCTTTTATATATGCCAACAACAGTCAAACTGAAAATATAGTCAAGGACTCTATTCCTTTTACAATAGTGCCAAAGAAGATGAAATATCTGGGAATTTACCTAACAAAGGACATGAAAGACCTCTATAAAGAGAACCATGAAACTCTGAGAAAAGAAATAGATGAAGATGTTAAAAAATGGAAAAACATACCATGCTCATGGCTGGGAAGAATCAACATTGTTAAAATGTCCATACTAACCAAAGCAATCTACAGATTTAAGGCAATCCCTATTAAAGCAACATTGTCATACTTTAAAGAACTTGAAAAAAATAGTACTTCGTTTTATATGGAATCAGAAAAAACTTCAAATAGCAAATACATTACTCAGAAATAAGAACAAATCAGGAGGTATCACGTTACCAGATTTCAGACTATTATTTAAATTCATAGTAATCAAAACAGCATGGTACTGGCACAATAACAGAGCAGCAGATTTAAGGAACAGAATAGAGAACCAAGAGATAAATCCAGCTACTTATCGTCATTTGATCTTTGATAAGCCTATCAGTGAGAGGGGGTGGTGTCTGTGGCTCAAAGGAGTAGGACACCAGCCCCATATGCTGGAGGTAGCAGGTTCAAACCTAGCCCCAGCCAAAAACTGCAAAAAAAAAAAAATTCAGTGGGGGAAGACTCCCTATTTAACAAATGGTGCTGGGTGAACTAGTTGGTGACCTGTAGAAAACTTGTTTCACCACTTTTACCATCAACAAAAACTGATTCTCACTGTATACAAGATCTAAACTTAAGACGTGAAACTATAAAAATACTAGAAGAGAGTGCAGGGAAACACTTGAAGAAATTTGCCTGGGAGAATATTTTATAACGAGGACCCCCCCTGGGCAATTAAAGCAACACCAAAAATATATTACTGGGATCTGATCTAACTAAAAAGCTTTTGCAAAGCCAAAAGCACAGTAAGTAAAGCAAAGAGACAACCTTCAGAATGGGGAGATTTTTCCAGGTTATGCTTCCGACAAAGGTCTGTTAACCAGAATCTATAGAGAACTCAAACTAGTAAGAAAAGAACAAATAACCCCATTTTGATGAGGGCAAGGGACTTGAACAGAAACTTCTTTGATGAAGACAGGCTCATGGCCTACAAACACATGAAAAATGCTCATCATCATTAATCAGAGAAATGCAAATCAAAACCATTTTGAGATATCATCTAACTCCAGTAAGATTAGCCCACATCACAAAATCCCAAAACTACAGATGCTGGTGTGGGTGCAGAGAGAAGGGAACACTTGTAAACTGCTGGTGGGAATGCAAGTTAATACGACCTTTTTGGAAAGAAGTTTGGAGAATACTCAAGGAACTAAAAGTAGACCTACCATTCAATACTGCAATTCCCCTACTAGGTATATACACAGATGATCAAAACTTATTTTACAATGAAGACATCGGCACCAGAATGTTTACTATAGCCCAATTCACAATAGCAAAGACATGGAAATAGCCCAAGTGCCCAGTGACCCATGAATGGATTAACAAATTGTGGTAAATGTACACCATGGAATACTATGCAGCCATTAAAAAAGGATGGAGACTTCACATCTTTTATGTTTACCTGGATGGAGCTGGAACATATTCTTCTTAGTAAAGTATCTCAAGAATGGAAAAAAAGTACCCAGTGTATGCAATACTACTATGAAATCAATATATAATCACATATACACTCAAATGAATGGCAAAACATAACTATAGTCCAGAAAGTAGAAAGGAAGCGGAGAGGGGAGCAGAGAGGGGATATGGGAGGGACCTCACCTAATGTGCATGATGTAATGGTACATTTCAAAACTATTAAGAAATGGTATAATTGTGATGGGTGTGTTACTTAGTTCAATGTAAGCACTTCACATTGTATACTGATGCAGTACCCTGAACCCCATAAATGCATGAATGTACAAAGTTATGATTTAATAAATAATAACAGCCGGGCATTGTGGCAGGCACCTATAGTCCCAGCTACTCAGGAGGCTGAGGCAAGAGAATCACCTAAGCCCAGGAGTTGGAGGTTGCTGTCAGCTGTGGCGCCAAAACACTCTACTGAGGGCGATAAAGTGAGACTCTGTCTCTTAGGAAAAAACAAACAAAAAAAAAATTGAATTAGATAACTTCCAGCTCTGAAACCATAAATGTTTTATTAACCTTCTGAAAGTCAGAAATCATTTGGAATTATACATGTTACATATTAATTAATCATTATAGGTCTTTATAAATAATGTGATTTCACTCTGACACTGAAGACTTTTTCTTTCTACTAAATCTAAGAAAAAACCTATTATAGATGTCATGCTCTTTCAATAGACATTGCTTATTATTTTTTACTGTTTGCCTCTTTCTTAAAACCACATACAAACTGCCAACCTTTACCAAATATAGTAGATAAAATTTTTTTTTGTATTTTTGTAGAGACAGAGTCTCACTCTATAGCACTCACTAGAGTGCCATGGCGTCACACAGCTCACAGCAACCTCTAGCTCTTGGGCTTAGGAGATTCTCTTGCCTCAGCCTCCCGAGTAGCTGGAACTACAGGTGCCTGCCACAACTCCTGCCTATTTTTTGTTTTGCAGTTCAGTCAGGGCCAGGTTTGAACCCGCCACCCTTGGTATATGGGGCCGGCGACCTACTCGCTGAGCCACAGGCACCGCCCTAGTAGATAAAATTTTTATTTGTAGAATATTACTGGCTATTTCAAAGAGATTACTGGCAGGATTTCTATAAATGTAACAAGCATTTAAGTGTACTAAAGTCAGGTAACACAAAAACTTACTTCCCATTTCACAACGGCTACTCTAGTTTTTAGTATCTTTCTTTTAAAAACTGAATAATCACTATCTTAAATGCCTTACCTGTGCTGCCCAGATATTATCAAGATCCTGTAAGGTCAGAGCTTTTTCTTTGATGACAAAGCGAAGAATCTTCTCAAGCTTTTCTACATACTGTGGTTGATGAAGACTATCTCGCAAGACTATAGATAAGATATTGTTCTGCTGTATCCATTCCTAAATGTAATTCAAAAATGTTTCAAAGCAGAAACATACACAGAAGTTTGTTTTATAAATATACTTTACATTACTGAACAATATAAGTAGGAATTTAAAAACATAATATACCTAATATGCTTATACATTGTTTTAATGTTAAATTATGAGAAAAATCACAATCTCAGAGCACTTTAATTTTTACACATGGAGAAATGTTCCCATCAATTAGAAATACTGAAATCATTATTAAGATTTTACACTATAGCATTTAGTCAAAAAAGTACTTCAATGCAATAATTACTATAGTTTTAGGGAGAAGGGTACAAGACCAATTTTAGAAACTTTGGATTCTTTTTATCAGTTCTACTGCAGAATTGTTTTGAACTTGGCTGAAAAGGCACTCTTTATTTTTGCCCTTATTTATTATCTGATTACCAAGTCCTAGCCACTATTATTGCTTATCCATTAGCTCTTTAATCTTCCAAACAATCCTAGGAAGGGATTATCTTATTACAGAAAAGTAAACAGCTTGCAGTTGTTGTAACTGGAATCTGAATCAAGTCTGCATGCTTTCACACTGTTTCTTTAACACTTTATTACACTACTTGACTAGCACTTATTTAATATGTACAACAACAGAATGAAGTGCTAACTCATGATACCAAAAAAGGTAGTACTATACACACTGCATGATTTTATGATTTTTTTTGTTTATAATCAAAAGCAGTTAGGCCCAAAATGTGCTGGAAACGTACACTTCTCTGCCACTTTTTAATTTCTAATTTCTTGCAGCTATTTTTTTGTAAAATACCATAAAAATGTAGCAATGTCAAATTGTGACCTAAATTTGTAAACCATTAATGCCATTTTCTGTTCATGGTAACAGTTCAAGAACCAGCACCAGTCCTCAGACAAGCTTTTCCATAGCTCTATGCTTGACTTTCCACAAGGAAGACAAGCACATCAAATGCACAAAACCAGATGTCTACCACCCAACCCCGGCCAACGTCTAAGCATTTTCCCAAGACCTTTTATCACACTTTATCACTCTATCTCCTATTAAACTGAAGGCTCTTTGAAGGTAGACAGTTCTTCTACAAGTAACTCACCAGTATTATCATATGGTGATATGATATTATTGGTTCTATAACTTAAATGGGCATGCTTATTCATTTAAAAACTACAATACAAAATATGTATGGTAAAAAACATTTCCTAAAATTTTAATGTCAATGTGATGTGTTTTAAAATTAAAATTCCCAAAATCATGATAAAACATTAATTTGCATGGATCTTATCACAGTAATTTTATTTCCCATTTTAAAACTTTTAATTGGAAATGGTCAAACACACACACCACTTCATTCATAGATTGCCAATTCCCCAACAAGCTAATAATCACTTTGGAACCACACAATCAACAATTAAGTTTATCAAAGATGTGCCAAGCTCTCCACATCGCTACCAAAAGACAAACTGTTATAAAAAGATCTCAGGACTAACACAAAACACTTCCCAATTTCAGGGTTTACTTTAAAGTATTAATATTACAAATTTTAGCTATTTTTTGTCTTTAATTACATTTTAATTCATAAAAAAAAGAATAAAAAGACTCACTGCCATTCGTTCAGCTGTAAGCCATTCTTCCTCCTCAGGATTACCATGTCGATGGGTATAGTATGACACACTAGATATCACCTTATTAACTTCATTCAGTGCATTCATCTTTCCATTGAAAGAAGAAATTTGCAATAATCTATGGGAGAAATTCGGTTGTTAAGTATGATTTTAAAATTCCACATAAATAATTACTTCAAGAGATAAGTATCTTACCTAAGTATCATTTTTAACCTAAATATTTCTAAGTTTTTTACAGTTTCTTCTTGTCCTGGTACCCTTGAAGCTAAATTCTTCAAAGATTTAATAATCATTGAAAGAGCATCATTTTTGGCTTCATTCTTTGCTTCTTTTTTCAGTTCTTCATCAGTTAGGTTTTCTAAAAACTGCGGAACCATTTCTATTATTGGAAGAAAGTACTTTTTCACTGTATGAAGAGTGAGAAACTCATAGCATTGTCCAAATGGTCTGAAATAAGAAAAAGAGAAAACTCTTGTAACACTTAATTTCTTAAAATCAATTAGGACTAAATTTCAGACTGTACTACCTTTTAAAAACCCAAGTAACAAGTTCAAGAGGGAATCATGCTTGAAAAACTCAATTTTCATCAAGCAAATAGCAATTTCTATAATGTACTGAAGACTGATTTTAAAATGTAACTTACTTAATAAGAGCTGCAATTATTTGAACATTTAATGCTGATCCATTAATAAAACGATCATGCAAAATCTGGAACCCATTTAAACTGCCAAATTTGTTGAGAAGATCCACAAGCCAACCCTGTAATACAATTAGTGAAAAAAGTTAGCTTCAATACTTTTAGGGAAGAAGAAAGTACTATGCTGATTGAAATACACTGAAAGTAGTAAATTCAAGAGAGCAAATTATGAAAATCTTCCTTGAAAAGAGCACAAAATATTACATTTCCTTCATAGTAATCCCATCCATGAGGTAAAAGTAGATCAGGGGGGTACAGCTGTTTCTCATACCAGTATATCTGGTGAACAGAATTAGAAGCTGTGCTTCGACTATAGCAAACCCACCATGAGAATAAGTACCTTCTAATTATCTAAAATTTTTTGTATTAAAATAACTACAAGGAGGGTGGCGGCTGTGGCTCATCGAGTAGGGTGCCGGCCCCATATACCGAAGGTGGCAGGTTCAAACCCAGCCTCGGCCAAACTGCAAAAAACAGAAAAATAGCTGGGCGTTGTGGCGGGCGCCTGTAGTCCCAGCTACCTGGGAGGCTGACGCAAGAGAATCGCCTAAGCCCAGGAGATGGAGGTTGCTGTGAGCTGTGTGACTCTACCCAGGGCCATAAAGTGAGACTCTGTCTCTACAAAAAAAAAAAAAAAAAAACCCAAGGAGGTGAAAAGACTACACATATTTCAAAAAGTAAATTAAGAAAAAGCTATCTGGTAACCTAATATGATGAATTCTAAATCCCTTTCTTGTTACAGTTGTAAATAATTAAAATTTCCCTATAAATAATCTTAGAAACTGAAAATGAAGTGTCAATTAAAAATTAACCCCTGGGCTGGGTGCTGAAGGCTCCCAGCACTCTTCAAGGCAGAGGCAGGAGGACTGCTTGAGTTCAGGAGTTCAAGACCAGACCGAGAGTGAAACTTGCCTCCATCTTTACTACAAATAGAAAAATTAGCCTGGCACTATGGCATGTGCCTATAGACCCAGATACTTAGGAGGCTGAGGTAGGATCAGTTGAGCCCAGGAGTTTAAGACTGAAGTAAGCTATGATCATGCCACAGCACTCTACAGGAGGGACAGAGAGACATCCTGTCTCAAAACAAAAACTAAGCCAGTGATTCTGAATCTGTGGGTTGCAACCCCTTTGGACTGTATTAAAAGTTCACGGCATTAGGAAGGTTGAGAACCACTATTACTAAGCCCTGGTATTACTATCTGTTGTACATCACTAGAATATGCTGGTTGATCCTTTCATTAATGATGTAGCCAGTTCTCATCTTAGAAGCACCATGCAATGGTGTGTATCACTTTTCAACCTCTTTTAAGAAAAACTAGTAACTCAAAGTACAATGCAGCTAGGACAGGCAAGTAGTTCTGGTAGCTAGAAGCATGTGTATGTATAAATACTTAAATTAATAGGGTCGGGCATGGTGGCTCACACCTATAATCCTAGCACTCTCGGAAGCCAAGGCAAGTGAGTGGATTGCCTGAGCTCAAGAGTTTGAGATCAGCCTGAGCAAGAGATCTTGTTTCTTTAAAAAAACAACACCTAGCCAGGCACTGTGGCACGTGCCTATGGTCCCAGCTACTGGGGAGGCTGAGGCAAGAGAATCACGTTGAACCCAAGAGTTTGAAGTTTCTGTGAGCTATGATGCCATGGCATTCAACCCCAGGACAACTGAGTGAGACTCTGTCTCAAAAAAATAAAATCTTAAATTAATTAAAAGATTATATAGATTAAAAAAATCAAATATATCTAGAAATTAAGACAACCTTTTATATCCTAGCTTTCTAAATGGCCCATTTTAGGATCCACTGGAGTGAAAATAAGGGAGAAAAGAGGCACGTTCTCCAAGTCGTAAGCAGAAATAATTTCCACAATGATTTTTTAAAATGTTCAGGAAATGGGGGGAAATGCTAAATAAATAAATGCTTTTATTTTTAATGTTTAAAGAGAATATGTGGTAGTTAATAGTTCTGATATGGTTTTATGAAAATTAACTATTCTCCAATAAGTCTATTATCATATTTCAATATAAGGTCATTATAGTATTTTTCTACCTTTTTATTTGGTTTTAGAAGGCTAATACAAAAAGCCATCAAAACTCTGAGTAGTTAACTCACTAGATCCTTTTTTGGCATTTAGCAATTTCAGAAACAGATGATCATTATTTAATATATTTTTATTCCTTCAGTAACTGGAATAAGATTATTGGACTGATATACTCAATAGTTACGTGTAATAAATAAAATAGCACACGTGTGCGCACAGTGAAGAATGAGTCTAAAGGTAATCTTTCCATATTTCTTCTGCTGCAACATGTTTAAACAATTAGGAATGCTCAAGAGTGCTTCAAATTGAGGTACAGTAAATAGACTAGCTTTAGCAGCTACAAAGAAGAACCTTCCTTTTCTGGTTCAAAGCTGTTAATACTAGTAGGTTTGAAAGACCAGCAGCCCTACAGAGAAAAATTCAAAATGATCACACAGCTTAAAATTTGCCAGTCTTTAAATGTGGTATTACCTATACTACATTTCTTCATTATATCATGGTGTCTGCATCCAACTAGGAACAGGTTGCCAAAAATATTGTCTTTTAATCATTTTTTTTTAAAAAGCTTACAAAAGACTTGCTTAGCAATATGATAAAACACAGACTTTTCTCTGACTTCATTAAGAAATTAGTAACTCCATAGAATATGCTTCTCCCTGATTCACAACCAAAATTTGGGCTGTTTTTAAAAACTGTATTCTTAAAGGCTTTGGAAGACTACCCTTAAGGTTGCTGTATTTTTTAGGTTTAAGAGCAGGAAGAACTAGGCTTTAAAGATATAAAAATATCTTCAACCAGAAGTCATCTGAAAATTTTGTATTTGACCATGTTAAATCAAGTTGTTCCTTATGAGTCTCTAAAATTGTAGATTATTAATGACATACAGAGCAAAAAACAAAGTAAAAATTTAAAACGCTATATGGGTATAAATAAAACTTTAATTTTAAAGATATCCATTAGATATTAATCTGATCTACTCAAGAAAAAATAAGCCATCTAGTGGCAAAAATGTGAACAGAAAATCCCAGCTCTAAATTCAATACATTTTGATGATTTCAGCTAACAGAATAAATCAAGCACTGTGCATATAACTTCAAATTTTTGTTAGAAAAAGGAAAATGTTTTAAGACCCATAATATTAAAAATGTCTCCCTAAATTCTGAAATTAAAAAGCTATACAATTACTGGTAATTTAGTATTTATCCAAAGAAGCACAGTTTAAGGCTGCCTTTTTAAAAATATATGGTCTGGCTACACTGATGTAGAAAACTTAAATTTATGTATAGAATATACATTTTAAAGTAAGATTCAAAAGATATATACTATTTTGTTTTCATTTATGGCTTCTGTAATTTTACTTTCATGATGTATTACTAGGCATTTTTTGTATATACTTGATTTTGGGAGTCACAATCTTATATCAACAATGAGCATGACCTTACAGGTCAACACTTGAGTCCATGATTAACAGAAAAATATGGCCTGTTTCATACTACACGAAATTACAACTATTTCCAAAGAAGTTGGGCAGAAGATAAATAAACAAAACACCAAGATAGCCATAAGCACTGAATTATAATGACAAGATTCTGTATATTCTCATTTCAAGTCTGAAAGCCAAATTCATTGTCAGACTTTAAATATTTAAACACAGAAAAACTAAGGCTGGGCGCAGTGCCTCACACCTGTAATCCTCGCAATCTGGAACGTTAAGGCAGGTGGACTGCTTGAGCTCTGGAGTTCAAGACCAGCCTGAGAAAGAGCAAGACCTCGTCTCTAAAAATAGCGGGGTATTATGGCAGGAACCTGTAGTCCCAGCTACTGCAGAGGCTAAGGCAAAAGGATCACTTGACCCCGAAGAGGTTGAGGTTGCTATGAGCTAGGATGCCATGGCAATCTACTGAGGTAGACAGAGTTAAAACTCTGTCTCACATAAATAAATGAATAAAGTAAACACAGAAAAACTTAACAGTAAAGACAAAACATAGCTTTGGTACAAAATAAAGAATCCAAAAACACAATATGACACAAAATTCCCTTTAACAGTAATATGAAATTACTCTCCTGCCATGTCAGCAAGAAGTTCACATCATTCAAGTTTCTGTGGCAGAGCAAAAGAACTGTAATATTTAATTTCGAAAATAACAAACCAACATACTTTTGGTGATCGAGGATCTGGAGAACGAGCAAAGAGGTCATCTTCAGGCAACTGAACACTTGAGGATATTGATTCGCATGGACGTGTACCATTGTAGATATGGAATTTACAATGAGGATTTAAGGCCATGGCTAGAAGTTCTAGAAGTGGAAACCAGTCTTCGGATAACTTGGCCACACATAGCTCCACCAGGCGATGAGTATTGTTAATAATACATCTCTGTTATGTAAGAGTTAAAGATGATTTAAAATAAAAAATTTGCAAACTCAAACAAATCTTCTGATCTTAATTTGCAATATCCTGATAATGATCTTTCCATCTTTCCATTTTTCTACACTAATCATTTGAATTATATTGAATTTCACCAACACAGTATCAAACTGATTATTAGAAAACAAATTAGCATTTATTTACGTCATAATTTATATGATATGGCTTACAAAATGAAGTGGGTGCCATAATTTATCTATGCCTGCTCTGTGCCCACAGATAAGATGGCAAATTACTTTTCTCAAACTTCAATGCAAAAGCCTGACACCACTTCCTAAAGTTCTCATCTTTAAATTACTCATCAAATCAAAAAACGTTGGAATTTTTATGTTATGGTCATATTTGGGGAATAATCCACAGACCACAGAAATAGTTCTTTACAACATATGACCATCTCCACAGTGTAAACAAGGAACAAAGACTTGGAGTAATTATAGCATGTTATCAGTCTAAGACATATTTTTTCACTTGTTCAAGATCTCTGGAATGATTCTATCTTACAATCAATGAATGATACATTACTATTTTCTTAAACTGAAAGTATAGAAAGGATTTGTGTTTGTCTCTCTCTGGTAATCATTTGGGGATACCATCGACCTGAGATCACTTTAAATTCTCAGTTATCTCTATACTGACTCTCTGGTGTCCGAGATATGAGATTCTCCACCTTAGGTGTTTTTTTCCTGCCACAGTGTTTCATGCAATAGTGGTACATCTTATAATGGATAGCACCATTATTTTCTTTCTTTTTTTTTTTTTTTTTTTTGAGACAGAGCCTCAAGCTGTTGCCCTGGGTACAGTACCGTGGCATTACAGCTCACAGCAACCTCCAACTCTTGGACTTAAGCAATTCTCCTCCCTCAGCCTCCCAAGTAGCTGGGACTACAGGTGCGTGCCACAACGCCTGGCTATTTTTTTGGTTTTAATTATCATTGTTGTTTGGCAGGCCCGGGCCAGATTCGAACCTGCCAGCTCTGTTGTATGTGCCTGGCGCCTTAGCCGCTTGAGCTACAGGCTGAGCTATAGGCGCAGTGCCAGCACCATTATTTTTAATGAAATGTACCAGCCTAGATCACGAGACACTTGAGAATCTAGGAAACGGATCAAAGTTTTTGGACTCCAAATCGCATGCTTATTCTAAATGATAATGCTGTCTTCAACTGACACCATTACGTTTTTCACTTTTAGCCCCTTTAATTAATGGGCCATAATGGGCCAAATATGTCTCTCTCTCTCTCTCTCACACACCCACCCCTCCCCAACCATAAGCATCAATATCTAAAGTCAAATGTAAGACTCACATGAATTTCAAACTTCCAGCCACTCACTGCTTCATCTGTAAGGATTTTAGTGAATGATATTGTTAGCCCATCTCGAAAAAATCGCTGACACGCTTCACTTTTAACATCAAGGCCTAAGAAAAAGGGAGAAAAATTAATGTAAACAAATTATTTCTCTGGTTGTTTGACAATATGCAATATGTAATAAAAGTTAATAAGTAATTGTAAACTGTTCACTGATAGCTAACCAAATCCAGAACAGCTTTGGAAAATGACTCAATAGAACTGTCATAACAAGTCAAAAAGGCAACCTAATTCAGAAAGAAAATAACCTTCAATAAGTTTTAAAAATACTTAACTGTATAAAAAGTACATTAAACCCAGTAATATTAAGACTAACTGAAAATGTTACAGATTCTGATACTGGACCTTAAACGCAAAATGGTTATCAGTACCAAGTGATACAGGTAAATAAATCTAAATACTTCATAATATTTTACTCTGAAAATAAGCCTTAAAACTTAAAAATATTTCACAACTATTTAAAACTCCTTCCATTCACAAACTGTCCATTTAGCAACAATATCCTTATACTGTTCTCTGAGTGTCTGATCAAACTAAGATGAACTGTCTTATTAGTCTTTTTCAATGGCTCAGCATGCTTTACATTTTTGCTTAATTTCATATTTCAATCTGTAACTCTTGAGACAGAGTCTCAAGCTGTCGCCCTGGGTCGAGTGCAGTGGTGTCACAGCTTACAGCAACCTCAAACTCTTCGGCTTAAGCAATTCTCTTGCCTCAGCCTCCCAAGTAGCTGGGACTACAGGCACCGGCGACAACACCCAGCTATTTTTTTGGTTGCAATTGTCATTGTTGGTTTAGCTGGCCCGGGCCAGGTTCAAACCCACCAAACCTTGGGAATGTGGCCAGTGCCCTACCCACTGAGGTACGGGTGCCACTCAAAAATCTGTAACTTTTAATAAAAAAAAACTATTCTATTTGTGTAGAAAGTTTTTTTTTTTTTTTTTTTTTGAGACAGAGCCTCAAGCTGTCACCTTGGATAGAGTGCTGTGGCATCACAGCTCACAGCAACCTCCAATTCCTGGGCTCAAGCGAGTCTCTTGCCTCTGCCTCCCAAGTAGCTGGGACTACAGGCACCGCCAGCCGTCATTGTTGTTTGGTGGGTCTGGGCTGGATTCGAAACCCCCAGCTCAGGTGTACGTGGCTGGCACCTTAACCCGTTGAGCCACAGGCGCCGAGCCTCTCTTGCTTTCTTTCACCTAATGATGGGTTACTGCAACTTGCTATGATAATATAGTGTGATATTCCATACCATTTTTTTTTTACACCTGACATTAGCACAACATAACTGAACCATTTTTCTATCAATGAACCTTGTTTTAAAAAATTGTATTTAGAGGGCGGAGCAAGATGGCGGACGAGTAACAGCTTCCTCGCGGCTGGGCACAGTGAGACTGGGGAGAGAGGACTTCAGGCATCTCTGCCAGGCGGGATCTGCCCAGAAACTTCCCTTTGGGGACATAGGGAGACAGCGTGAGGCTTCTGGACACCCTGAGGAAGGCTAAAGCAGTGGAGATTGGGCAAGTGGTTGCGTCTGTTCATTCGGTCTGATCCTGTCGGTGGCTGTGGGTGGGGCAGCAGTGGGACTGCAGGTTGGAAGGGCCTTGCCTGTAAGCCGTTTGGGTTTCTTTTGGACTTGGCACTTGGTTGAACTGCCTTGGGAGAACCTGGCAGGAGTGTGGGGTTTTTTTGAGTGTTGCTTGGGGCCCCAGACTGGGCCACCAAGCCAGACGGAGCTGCCAGTCTTTGGTGGGGGCTGTGTGGAGCCATTGTGGTAGAACTGCCCTGGCAAGCTCCACCCTCAGGGTCGCAAAACAGGCATTGGGCGGGAGCGAGTAATCTAGTGACTGAGCAGCCTAAAGGCGGGGACTGAGACGCCTTGCAGCCTTAGCCCTCAGGGGAATAGGGTGAGACTGGTTT
>CAUYON010018458.1:0-28902 GCA_963573935.1 Arctocebus calabarensis
GCATCACAGCTCACAGCAACCTCCAATTCCTGGGCTCAAGCGAGTCTCCTGCCTCCGCCTCCCAAGTAGCTGGGACTACAGGCGCCCGCCACAACGCCTGGCCATTTTTTGGTTGCAGCTGTCATTGTTGTTTGGCGGGCCGGGCTGGAATCGAACCTGCCAGCTCAGGTGTATGTGGCTGGCGCCTTAGCCCGTTGAGCCATAGGCGCCGAGCCATGTTTGGCATTCTGATACATAGAAATGTTACCTCAAGGCCGGCATAGTGGCTCACACCTGTAATCCTTGCACTCTGGGAGGCTGAGGCAGGTGGATTGCCTGTGCTCATGGGTTCAAGACAGCCTGAGCAAGAGTGAGACCCCCATCTCTACTAAAAATAGAAAAACTAGCTGGGCATTTGTGGTCGGCATCTATAGTCTCAGCTATTCAGGAGGCCAAGGCAAGTGGAACCCAAGAGTTTGAGGTTGCTGTGAGATATGATGCCACAGCACTCTACCCAGGGCAACAGAGAGACTGTCAAACAAAAAAAAGGTACATCAAATGGTGTTTTATTTTGCAGTTCTTTACTTATGAGTAAGATTGAGCAACAAATATAGGGCACTTTTGGTGGTCCTTGTGGCTCAAAGGAGTAGGGCTCCAGCCCCATATGCCGGAGGTGGTGGGTTCAAACCCAGCCCTGGCCAAAAACTGGAAAAAAATAAAATAAAATAAAAACCAGAACAGGGCACTTTGGCTTGGCATCTGTAGCTCAAGTGGCTAAGGCGCCAGCCACATACACCAGAGCTGACAGGTTCGAATTCAGTCTGGGCCTGCCAAACAACAACAACTACAACCAAAAAATAGCCAGGTGTTGTGGCGGGCACCTGTAGTCCTACCTACTTGGGAGGCCAAGGCAAGAGAATCACTTAAGCCCAGGAGCTGGAGGTTGCTGTGAGCTGTGATGTCACAGCACCCAGGGCAACAGCTTGAGGCTCTGTCTCAAAAAAAAAAGGGAGGGGGGCACTTTGAATTCTTAAAACCCTCTAGTTAAAAACTAAGCACCTTTTTTTTTTGTAGAAATAGAGTCTTACTTTATCGCCCTCGGTAGAGTGCCGTGGCGTTACACAGCTCACAGCAACCTCTAATTCCTGGGCTCAAGTGAGTCTCCTGCCTCTGCCTCCCAAGTAGCTGGGACTATAGGTGCCCCCCACAATGCCCAGCCATTTTTTGTTGCAGCCGTCATTGTTTTTTTTTGTTTTTTTTGAGACAGAGCCTCAAGCTGTCACCCTAGATAGAGTGCTGTGGCATCACAGCTCACAGCAACCTCAAATTCCTGGGCTCAAGCGAGTCTCCTGCCTCTGCCTCCCAAGTAGCTGGGACCACAGGTGCCCGCCACAACACCTGGCCATTTTTTGGTTGCAGCCGTCATTGTTACTTGGAGGGCCCGGGCTGGATTCGAACCCGCCAGCTCAGGTGTACATGGCTGGCGCCTTAGCTCACTGAGCCACAGGCGCCGAGCCACAGCCATCAGTGTTGTTTGGTGGGCCCGGGCTGGATTCGAACCCGCCAGCTCAGGTGTACGTGGCTGGCGCCTTAGCCCGTTGAGCCACAGGCGCCGAGCCTGTTAAAAAATTTATGGTGCTCAAAAAAAAGATCTGGGAAGGCAAGAGGCAGAAATCTTGGGTGGCGCCTGTGGCTCAAAGGAGTAGGGCACTGGCCCCATATGCCAGAGGTGGTGGGTTCAAACCCAAAAAAAAGATTTATGGTACTCAAAAAGAAAAAAAATGTCTTAAAGGTATGCTTGTGTTACCTAGAGCAAAATTCTTGCTTCTGTAGCTGATTACATTAGCAGCAAGCCAATCTCCCCCACCACTGGAGAAAGGATCTGTCCTAAATGGATTCTGAGGTCATGGCTTCTCGTTCAATCCCAGAGCAGAAAGGAGACTGTGTCAGCAAGTGAAAAATATGCTTTTGTCTTCCTTTGTTTTATAAAAGGTGTACTCAGCTAAACACGAAAGTGGCAAAACTCACCACAGAGCTGAAAGAGGAGCAGGAAATGAACAAGTGTTTGCGAGCCAACCAAGTCCTCCTGCAGAACAAGCTGAAGGAGGAGGAGAAGCTGTTGAAGGAGACCTGTAACCAAAAAGATCTGCAGATCACCGAGATCCAGGAACAGCTGCGCGACGTCATGTTCTACCTGGAGACACAGCAAAAGATCAACCACCTGCCTGCTGAGACACGGCAGGAAATCCAGGAGGGACAGATCAACATTGCCATGGCCTCGGCCCCAAGCCCCCCTTCTTCAGGCAGCAGTGGGAAGCTGCCCTCAAGGAAGGGGCGCAGCAAGAGGGGCAAGTGACCTTCAGAGAACAGACTGTTGTCCCTGACACCACGAGGGTGTGCTGGGACTTTCAGCTAAATGTGAGGGTGGACCCTAATAAGTACAAGTGAGGATCAAGCCGCAGTTGTTTGGCTCTTTCATTTGCTAGTGTGTGGTGTAGTGAATGTAGAGGGTGCTGCCTGGGAGAGCTGAGGGAAGGGGCAATAAGGTGTAATAGTTCCCTAACCTCAGACATTCTAATGACAATTTTGCCTTCCTGCTTGGTAGATACGCCAACTCTTCTGTGTATTTTTCCGTTATATTTATGGAGTTGGTGTATTTGACATACAGTTCTGGGGTAGGCTTAAGATTATTTTTGTTGTTGTTGTTACCTCAAAGTAAAGTTACCTAACACTAAAGTATCAAACCTCCCTGAGGTCATAGCAGCTGCTTTAAAGAGAGGTTCCCACTGGCAACTGAGGAATTGTGGAAATTCCTTAGTATTAGTCTCTGTGTCATTGTCATCCCCTCTTTTCCTCTGGGGAGTTGAAGAATTTGAATGTTACATGAAAAGAGGCTGGGTTGTAAACTGGGTACTGGCTTGTCACCAGCAGTCATCTCTTCTTGCTCTGGGGTTAGCCAGGAAAAATAAACTGGGGCATATTGAGTAGCCTCAGTATAGGAAAAATGGTGGCAGTTCCACTGTTTATTTTTGGTGACTACATACGTCATTATGAACCTCAACTAAGAAGGGGACTAAATGGCTGCTCCAAGATTCAAATCTGAGTGGATTTCCTAGCATCTAGCAAAAATAAGCAGGGAGATTTATCATCCATGGGAAAATGTAGAGTGAGTTCTCTGACTAGCTAATTGCGTATTTTGCTGGGTTCAGTATTTTCTAAATGTTTACAAAAGATTGGGCTGCGTGTTCAGGTTGCAGCTAGAGGGAGCTTGGGCAGATTTTCAATTATGCTTTCAAGATATAACCAAAGGCTGTTTCTAAATCCTAAAATTAGAATTTCAAAAGAGCCCCCTTTCGTTTTTTTCTTCTTTTTTTTTTTTTGTTAAGAGCCCCCTTTCAAACAGTCTCCTAATGCTTGTTGTGGGCCAACAGAGGGTCCATGTACTTTTCTGTAGAACCATAAACATCAAATAATTCATAACATGCAGTAATTAAACAAACTAAAGTAAGACCCACGTTGGAATATAGCTTCTAGATGCGGTAGATGGATAGGCTGATAAGATATACTGATAAGTGGTGAGTTTTATTTCTTGCTTTACAATTAGCCAAAGGTTTCAAATTATCACATTTTGGAATTATGTTTTAGCCTGTGGTTAGGCCTCATCCTGTTTACCCTAAATGACTTACATGTTACTTGTGTTAACATATCAACTGCATCACCATCCATTTTTGTGGAATGTGCTTGAGCATTTCCCAAAACACCTTACCTATAACTTTGCAAAATGAATGTACTCAAACATTCTTAATTTTTACTTAGGGCAGACCAACTTTCTAAGTTCTCCTTGGACTTACATATACAGATATCTTAAAGCAAGAGTGGGAATGTAAAGCATAACCTAATTCTCTTTCCTATAGAGATTCTATTTTATTTAAAATCTATTTTTACACTAGTTAGAATCCTGCTGTTTTGGACAAGTATTTGTCTTGCATGTCTGACCTTGCAGAAGCTGGGGTGGATCACGGCATACTAATGAAGAGAATTAGAAGTAGTTTACAAAGCTGGCTCCTCATTTCTCTGTGATCGCCTCCACCACAGAGCCTTGCCACCAGCTGGGAGAACAGAGATTTTTCAGCACAGGTGGATAAATGCTCTTAAAAAGCTATGCCCAGAGGAATGAGCAAAGAGGCAAATATTTCCAAACTACTTGAAGGTTTTAAAAAAAATATGTTCCAGGATAAAAAAAAATCTTATTAAGATATGTAAAGAAAATGTTTTTAAAAAAAAAAATAATAAGTCAATTGACAAAATTACATAAGATAGAGGCTGTTAGTGTTTTCTTCAGGATGGAAATGAACTACTTAATAGACTACACTACCTTGAACAATGAAATTGCATTAAAATAGCCAAACTTTGAAATTATTCTGCCCCGTGTGAAATTTGTGTCTCTCATTGACATTTGCTTGGGCACATATATCTAATAACATATGAAAGTGTCAATGGCTTCGAATTAGAAAGCACCATAGGGCCAGGCGCAGTGGCTCATATCTATAATCCTAGCACTCTGGGAGGCTGAAGTGGATTACCTGAGCTCATGAGTTTGAGACCACCCTGAGCCAGAGCAAGAGGTCATCTCTAAAAAAAAAATAGTTGGGGCTTGGCGCCTGTAGCGCAAGCGGCTAAGGTGCCAGCCATATATACCAGAGCTGGCAGGTTGGAATCCAGCCCGGGCCCGCCAAACAACAATGACAACTACAACCAAAAAATGGCCAGGTGTTGTGGCGGGTGCCTGTAATCACAGCTACTTGGGAGGCTGAGGCACAAGAATCGCTTGAGCCGAGGAGTTTGAGGTTGTTGTGAGCTGTGAGGCCACAGCACTCTACTCAGGGTAACAGCTTGAGGCTCTCAAAAATAAATAAATAGGCTCGGCGCCTGTGGCTTAACAGGCTAAGGCGCCAGCCAGGTACACCTGAGCTGGTGGGTTCAAATCCAGCCTGGGCCTGTCAAACAACAATGATGGCTGCAACCAAAAAATGGCTGGGCGTTGTGGCGGGTGCCTGTAGTCCCAGCTACTTGGGAGGCAGAGGCAGAAGACTCACTTGAGCCCAGGAACTGGAGGTTGCTGTGAGCTGTGATGTCACAGCACTTTATCCAAGGTGACAGTTTGAGACTCTGTCTCAAAAAAATAATAATAAATAGCCGGGCATTGTGGCAGGCACTTGTAGTCCCAGTTACTTGGGAGGCTGAGGCAAAAGAATCTCTTGAACACAAGAGTTTGAGGTTGTTGTGAGCTATGAAACCATGGCACTCTACCCAGGGCAACTAAGTGAGACTCGATCTCAAAAAAAGGTAACATATGGCTTGGCGCCTGTGGCTCAGTGGGCTAAAGCACCAGCCACGTACACCTGAGCTGGCGGGTTCGAATCCAGCCTGGGCCCGCCAAACAACAATGACGGCTGCAACCAAAAAATGGCTGGGCGTTGTGGCGGGTGCCTGCAGTCCCAGCTACTTGGGAGGCGGAGGCAAGAGACTCACTTGAGCCCAGGAATTGGAGGTTGCTGCGAACTGTGATGTCATAGCACTCTATCCAGGGTGAAGGCTTGAGGCTCTGTCTCAAAAAAAAAAAGTAACGTAAAAGTCCGTAAACTGGACTTGGTAACTCATGACTATAATCCAAGCTACTAAGGAGGCTGAGGCTGGAGGATCTTTTAAGCGTAGGAGTTCAATGCTGCAGTGAGCTATAATCACACTATTGCACTCCAGCCTGGGCAACAGAGTGAGACTCCATCTCTTTTCTTTTTTTAGTTTTTGGCTGGGGCTGGGTTTAAACTTGCCACCTCCAGCATAGGGGGCTGGTGCCCAAGACTCCATCTCTTAAAAAAAAAAAAAATCTACCACTGCCCAATATAGTTTGCAGCTAGATTATTTATCTTTCAGCCCTTTTCCTTCAGCTTCCCAAACTAATGAAAAGTAGGTAAAGCAGACATAGACTAGGGAAAATTATCTGAATGGGGGAAGGGATGGTGATAGGGGAAGACTCAAGCACACAACTCTTTTGCAGGTTAAAAGCAATCAATTTTTACACCTGAGACATTTTTCCAGGCCCTATACCAAGCTGACATTGTTTGGGTTTTTTTTCTCTGGAGGTGGGATTGCAACTGTCACAAATATGGCTTATTAGGATACATTGAACAATGTAAAGCATTGAAGCAACTACCCTCCCAGCTTGCACAGCAAAGTTGTCCTCAAAAGAAGGGCTGAAAAAGTGATTTCAAAAGGCAGCCAGCAGAATGTGGGGAACTTGGCAACTCACAATGACCGACCGTCTGTCACCATTTGGAAACCTCTCTCCTACTGCAGTCAGCATACAAAAGCTACAAATGCGATCCATAAGATTTGGCTGCTGTGCATGATGTCATGTTGCTTGGGCTGGTAGCATACTTTGACTTGTGTGATGAAGTTCATGGACTTATCTAGAAAAGGAAAGTCGTTCTTAACGATTTTGTTTTCTCTAGGATAAAGCTGAATTAACTTCTGCATACTGATTGTGCTGCATTACTTCTCTTTTTTAGGCATCAGAAAGGAAATCAAAGCGTCTCTTAACAACCAGTTCCTTTTCCTTAAAGGTGCCAGAGGACATCTAAACTACCCAAAGACCTGGCTATCAAATTTAGCAACCCTCTGCTGCTGGCTGGTCCTTTTTTTTTTTTTTCTTTTGGCTGGGACTGGGTTTGAACCTACCACCTCCAGCATATGGGGCCGGCGCCCTACTCGATGAGCCACAGGTGCCGCCCTGACTGGTCCTTTTTTATTCTTGCTTGTAATAATCTTGAAATGAGAGTGCTAGAATATCTGCATATTACTGTAAAAATAAAAAAAATAAAAAAAAAAGATTTTTGTGACAGAGTCTCACCCTCCGTAGAGTGCTGTGGACAGGGATCTCGCTCTAGCTTAGGCTAGTCTTGAACTCCTGAGCTCAAACAATCCACCCACCTCGGCCTCACAGAGTGCTAGGATTACAGGTGTGAGCCACCGCACCTGCCCAAAAATTAAAATTTTTTTTTTTTGCAGTTTTTGGCCAGGGCTGGGTTTGAACCTGCCACCTCTGGTATATGGGGCCAGTGCCCTACTCCTTGAGCCATAGGCACCACCCCAGAAAAGTTAAAATATTTATTTATTTAGAGACAGAGTCTCAAGCTGTCACCCTGGGTAGAGTGCTGTAGCATCACAGTTCACAGCAACCTCCAATTCCTGGGCTCAAGCGATTCTCCTGCCTCTGCCTCCCACGTACCAAGGACTACAGGCACCTGCCACAATGCCCAGCTATTTTTTTTTTTTTTTGAACCCAGCTATTTTTTGGTTGCAGCCATCATTGTTCTTGTTTGGTGGACCTGGACTGGATTCGAACCTGTGGAGCCATAAGTTAAAAATTTTTTGTTCAGTTTTTGGCTGGGGCTGGGTTTCAACCCAACACCTCTAGTATATGGAGCTGGCGCCCTACCCCTTTGAACCACAGGTGCCATCCCGTAAGTTAAAATTTTTATTTTATTTTATTTTATTTTTGAGACAGAGCCTCAAGCTGTCACCCTGGATAGAGTGCTGTGGCATCACAGCTCACAGCAACCTCCAATTCCTGGGCTCAAGAGAGTCTGCTGCCTCTGCCTCCCAAGTAGCTGGGACGACAGGCGCCCGCCACAACTCCCGGCCATTTTTTGGTTGCAGTCGTCGTTGTTTGGCAGGCCCAGGCTGGATTCGAACCATCAGCTCAGGTGTACCTGGCTGGCGCCTTAGCCCGCTGAGCCACAGGCACCGAGTCCCATAAGTTAAAATTTTTAAATGACAGTGAAGAGTAAAGCATCAAGAAGAAAGCTTTTCCCTTCAGGAACCCCAAGCTTTACTCTTTTTTTTTTTTTTTTTTTGAGACAATTTTTTTTTGTTGTTTTTGAGACAGAGCCTCAAGCTGTTACCCTGGATAGAGTGCTGTGCCATCACAGCTCGCAGCAACCTCCAATTCCTGGGCTCAAGCGAGGCTCCTACCTTTGCCTCCCAAGTAGCTGGGACTACTGGCGCCCGCCACAACACCTGGCCATTTTTTTGGTTGCAGCGTCATTGTTGTTTGGCGGGCCCAGGCTGGATTCGAACCTGCCAGCTCAGGTGTATGTGGCTGGTGCCTTAGCCCATTGAGCCACAGGCACAGAGCCGAGACAGAGTTTTACTATGTTGCCCTTGATAGAGTGCAATGCCATCACAGCTCACAGCAACCTCAAACTCTTGGGCTTAAGCGATTTTCTTGCCTCAGCCTCCCAAGTAGCTGGGACAACCAGCGCCGACCACAATGCCCAGCTATTTTTTATTGCGGCTGTTGTTGTTTAGCTGGCCCAGGCTAGGTTTGAACCCAACAGCCTCGGTGTATGTGGCTGGCACTGTAACTCCTGTGCTAAGGGCACTGATTCCCACGTTTTACTCTAAAGACCAACTGTCAACATCCCTTCTGACAGGTAAAGTTGGTTTTCTACCCCTAAAAAGTTGTTCTGTGGTCTACCTGAAGCGAATGAAAAACATTCTTGGCTTGGCACCCATAGTTCAGTGGTTAGGGTGCAGGCCACATACATGGGAGCTGGTGGTTTTGAGCCCAGCCAGGTCTGCTAAACAACAATGACAACTGCAACATCGCTGGGTGTTGTGGTGGGTGCCTGTAGTCCCAGCTACTTGGGAGGCTGAAGCAAGAGAATTACTTAAGCTCAAGAGCTGGAGGTTGGGCTCGGTGCCTGTGGCTCAATGGGCGAAGGCACCAGCCACATACACCTGAGCTGGCGGGTTTGAATCCAGCCCAGGCTGCCAAAAACAATGATGGCTGCAACCAAAAAATGGTCAGGCATGTGGCAGGTGCCTGTAGTCCCAGCTACTTGGGAGACGGAGTCAGGAGACTCGCTTGAGCCCAGGAATTGGAGGTTGCTGTGACCTGTGATTCCACAGCACTCTATCCAGGGTGACAGCTTGAGGCTCTGTCTCAAAAAAAAAAAAAAAAGCTGTAGGTTGCTATGAGCTGTGACGCTACAGCACTCTACCAAGGGCGACATAGAGTATGTATAAAAAAAAAAAAAATTCTTTGCCTTGGTGCACTAAGGGACTTCAGGGATGTTATACAAGGTTTCTTTTATTTTGTACTGGGGGCAGGGGATGGCCCATTTATCCTGATTAATGGTCATAATCAATTCCTTTACACCCCTCTTCTCTTTTTTTTTTTTTTTTTTTTGAGGCAGAGTTTCACTTTGTCACCCTTGGTAGAGAGCCATGGCATCATAGTTCACAGCAACCTCTAATTCTTGAACTCAAGCTATTCTCTTGCCTCAGCCTCCCAAGTAGGTGGGACTATAGGTGCCCACTACAAAGCCCAGCTAGTTTTAGAGACAGGATCTCTCTCTGGCTCAGGCTGGTCTCAAACGTGTGAGCACAGGCAATCCACCCACCTCGGCCTCACAGAGTACTGGGATTACAGCCGTGAGCCACTGCACCCTGCCTTTTTTTTTCTGAGACAGGGTCTCACTTTGTCACCCTCGGTAGAATGCTGTGGTGTCGTAGCTGACAGCAACCTCCAACTCTTGGGGTCAAGTGATACTCTTGCCTAAGCTTCCACAACACCTGACACTTGGCTTTTTTTTTTTTTTGCAGTTTTTTGGCCAGGGCCGGATTTGAACCCACCACCTCCAGTATAAGGAGCCAGTGCCCCACTCCTTGAGCCATAGCACTGCCCCTACCTGGCTATTTTTAAAGAGGGGGGCCTCTTCTCATTTTTTTTTTTTTTTTTAGGCAGAGCCTCAAGCTGTCACCCTGGATAGAGTGCTGTGGCATCACAGCTCACAGCAACCTCCAATTCCTGGGCTCAAGGGAGCCTCTTGCCTCCACCTCCCAAGTAGCTGGGACTACAGGTGCCTGCCACAACGCCCGGCCATTTTTTGGTTGCAGCCATCATTGTTGTTTGACGGGCCTGGGCTGGATTCAAACCTGTCAGCTCAGGTATATGTGGCTGGCGCCTTAGCCCATTGAGCCACACGTGCCAAACCCTCTCTTCTCATTTTTTATTTATTTTGAGACAGAGCCTCAAGCTGTCACCCTGGATAGAGTGCTGTGGCATCACAGCTCACAGCAACCTCCAATTCCTGGACTCAAGCAAGTCTCCTGCCTCCACCTCCCAAGTAGCTGGGATACAGGCACCAGCCACAATGCCTGGCCATTTTTTGGTTGCAGTCATTGTTGTTTGGCAGGCCTGGGCTGGATTCAAACCCACCAGCTCAGGTGTACGTGGCTGGCGCCTTAGCCTGTTGAGCCACAGGCGCCAAGCCTCTTCTCATTTTTTAATAATAACCAACCCTACTTTACTTTGTGTCCCTGAAACTCACATGCTGTCATGGAATGCTTACTTATGACCATAAGTTCTGTCAGACATTAATTTTGAAACTTGTACTTCCAAAACCCAAAACTATTTGAGAATCATTGTAGCTAATATACTTTTCATGAACATTGAATCATCTCTCACTGTAATTCTGGAAGCTTAGGAAGACATGAAAGGAGTTCTGCAGCTGCTCCTTAATCTGGATTTTGGGCCCTTGCTGTTTGAAAGGAAGAGATTAACAATCTGTTTATTCAAGATGATTGGGGTCTTTGGGGCCCAATGTGGAGTAACTTTGGATCAAAAACTTCTCACTGAAAAAAGGAAAAAAAAAAATCTCACTGGAATCATGTGGAAAATGCAGTTTTGGTACTTGGCACAGAGCCATGCTGGTGCAGATAACATTTGTTACTCCAAGGCTAATTACCAAGTTCACCAAGTGAACTAAAGCAGCTTTGTTTCTTTTCAGACCTTGTTCTAAATCCCCTGACCCGAGACTCCTTTTAGATCCAGCTCGAAGTTGCCTCAAAATAAATGCAGGGACGTTTGTCCAGGAGGGGAAGTTAGAGAATGAAATCACGTGCAATGTGAGGTCCTGGAACGCGAAGGTTTACAATACCCCGAATAAATCTACCCTAGTATAATGATGCAGTTCTTTTCAAAAGATAAAAGTAAACTTACAACACTGAGCATAAATGTCAAATAAGAAAAATGGTTCTCAACTGGCCTCCCTGGAGATGTTTTCTGCCATCTTTTGCCCAGAAGAAACAGCAAGTCCCAGCCCATGTGAACTTTTTTTTTCTAGTTTAAAAAGGAAGAGCCCTGGGCCTCAGAAATGAGTGTTCTCCTGTGGCTCAGTGGGTAGGGCACAGGCCCCATATATCAAGGGTAGTGGATTCAAACTCGGTTTCAGCCAAACTGCAACAAAAAAATAGCTGAGTGTTGTGGCAGGTGCCTGTGGTCCCAGCTACTCGGGAGGCTGAGGCAAGAGAATTGCCTGAGCCCAAGAGCTGGAGGTTGCTGTGAGCTGTAACAGCACAGCACTCTACTGAGAGTAACAAAGTGAAACTCTGTCTTTAAAAAAACAAAAAGGAAGCGCCCACTAACACCCTCCAGCTCTATTGACATTTTTTTTTTTAATGGTTTTTGGCTGGGGCTGAGTTTGAACCTACCACCTCTGGAATATGGGGCTGGCGCCCTACTCCTTTGAGCCACAGGCACCGCCCTCTATGACATTTGATTCTAAATCCTCAGTCTCTTGATTATGGCCCAGTAGGCAAAAGTTCAGACTTTCCCTAGAGAACTGGGCGAGTTCAAGACCCATGTAAAAGAATGAGGTGTTTCCATAACTCAAGAGACTTGTCTGTATTATTTTACATCATTAGCATAACACTTAGCACCAAAAATCTTCAGTGCTAACTGAAAAGAAGGAACACTCATTTCTGAGGCAGAGGAACAGATCACAGAGAAAGACCTAGAAGCAAAGAAGAGTAAATGGAAATTTTTGAGAGGAACAAAGAGAGTTGCTCTCTTGCAATCAGAACAACCAAATTGTGACTTATTACACACGGCCAGAGGGTCTTCCAGCAATATTTTTTAGGAATTATCTTCTGTGAAAAGCACTGACTTAGCTGTAGGGGTACCCACTTGTATTCCGAACACGGAAGTTATGAGCCCAACCACTTGCAAAAAGGACAGTGATAGAAGAGCCACGTCAGACTCCCCCACTTCCCCACCCCACCTATCCTTGGGGAAAAACATTAAAATCCTCTTTTCAGAATGCATGCCTCAGGAAAACAGCTTCATTGCATTTGTTTCCACGCTGCAGAAAATCAACACTAACTGGCTTTGATCCCAAACAGGGCCAACTGCAGTATGCTAAGGATTCTGCAGCCAGGAAGCAGAACGCTGAGGCCTCTCCTCCCACCCCCGCACATTCGACTTCAATTATGTGGGAACACGCTTGGACTGGAGGCTACTGCCAGAATTCTCCTGGCCCTGTGCAGAGGAGGCCCCATGCTATGGGCCAGAATCCTTCCTAAAAGTGCTTACAGGATCTCTTTGGTTGCTGCCAATCCTGCACTTTCTCGTTGGCGAGATTCCTGGCTCTGTTTGGCCACAGTAATGTGCTAAGGCTTCCTCCTGTCCCTTTTCTCCTCTGTCTGCTGGGTCTGCTGGGTCCTCCTCTCCCCTGGGCCCCTCTACCCCTCAAAGTTGTCACTCAGAATGTTCCACTGCTTTTGAAACAAGACAATCCTGGCTCATTGCCTGTGGCTCAACGGGCTAAGGCGCCAGCCATGTACACCTGAGCTGGCGGGTTTGAATCCAGCCTGGGCCAGCCAAAGAACAATGATGGCTGCAACCAAAAAATGGCTGGACGTTGTGGCGGGTGCCTGTAGTCCCAGCTACTTGGGAGGCGGAGGCAAGAGACTCGCTTGAGCCCAGGAATTGGAGGTTGCTGTGAGCTGTGATGCCACAGTACTCTATCCAGGGTGACAGCTTGAGGCTCTGTCTCAAAAAAAAAAAAAAAAAGAAAGAAAGAAATCATTCAAACAGGGCAGCACCTGTGGCTCAGTGGGTAGGGCGCCGGCACCCTACACTAAGGGTGATGGTTCAAACGCAGCCCCGGCCAAACTTCAACAAAAAAAAGCCAGGCATTGTGGCGGGCACCTGTAGTCCCAACTACTCGGGAGGCTGAGGCAAGAGAATTGCCTAAACCCAGGAATTGGAGGTTGCTGTGAGCTGTGTGACGCCACAGCACTCTACCAAGGGTGATAACTTAAGACTCTGTCTCTACAAAAAAAAAATAATAAGGTTTCTAAGATTCATCCATGCTGTAGCACGTGTTAATATTGATGAACACTAAAAGGTTTTCTTTTTTGCAGTTTTTGGCCAGGGCTGGGTTTGAACCCACCACCTCCGGTATATAGGGCTGGCGCCCTACTCCTTTGAGCCACAGGTGCCCCCTTGAAGGTTTTCTTTATTCCAGATCTTTTAAAAGCACCTTTCCAATGTCAAGTACTTCTTAGTTCTTGCTTTACAATCTAGTCGTTGCCCTGCCAGTGATGTCAGCACTTCAGTTTCTAACTTACAGATTCAGGGATTGGTTGCTGTATGAGTTGATTAATAAAATCTATCCCATTTCCTAGTGAAGACTTTTCACTTTCTTTCCTTCTTAGTTATTCTACTTTGATCTAAATCTAAGTAAACATACTCTGAAAAGATACTAGATATTACCATTTTAGTCCAGTGAGTTATGGAATTTGCATTGATTTTGTTTATGCTTTCATTCTTTTAGTAACTTCTCGAATGGTAATAACAATTTGAGGAACTTCTATATGTTTATAGAGATCTTTCTATCAATATTAGTGTTTCATGTATATTCTTAAAAAGGCATATATCATTTTCCACATATGCTAAGTTAAACCATTTAGTAGCAGGAAAACTTGCCCCAAATTATTTTACCACTTGGTAGGAGAACTAAGATCTGGAAGAACTTGATCCTTTTTTTTTTTTTTTTTGCCATGGCATCACAGCTCACAGCAACCTTAAACTCTTGGGCTCAAGCAATACTCTTGCCTCAGCCTCCCGAGTAGCTGGGACTACAGGCGCCGGCCACAATGCCAGGCTATTTTTAGAGACAGGGGTCTCACTCTTGCTCAGACTGTCTCAAACCTGTGAGCTCAGGTAGTCCACCTGCCTCGGCCTCCCAGAGTGCTAGGATTACAGGTGTGTAGCCCAGCCCAGAACTTGCTCATTTAAGTCATCCATTGAACATCTACTGCCAGAGTTCTGGGTATGACCACACTAACTTCATTTAGATCTATGTAAATTATTCGTGATAATTGTTACACTTCCAAGGATTTTAAGTTGGGACATGTGGAAAAGTTTTCCTTGGCGATCTGCTGGGAGCTAATCACTTATCACTTTGAACGAAAGCATTCTTTATCCTCGAAGATGTTTATAGAATTTTTTTTTTTTTTTTTTTTTACCAAATATCCGTAGGTTAAATCGTTATTTAAAGACTTACTAGGAAAGGTTACTAATTATCCAAATTACTAATGTGCATTGATTTTCTTTTGCAGAAGCTGAGTATCTATGGTGACTTGGAGTTTGTGAATGAACAAAAGCTAAACAGATATCCAACTTCTTCTCTTGTAGTTGTTAGATCTAAAACTGAAGATCATGAAGAAGCAGGGCCTCTACCTACAAAAGTGAATCTTGCTCATTCAGAAATTTAAGCTTGCTTGCTTTTTTTTTTTTTTTTTTTTTTTAAGAAAAATGTAATAGACATCTAAATTCTCATTCCTCATAGAGCTTTTTAAAATTATTTCATTGGATGTAGGCCTTAAGAAATCACTATAAAATGCAAATAAAGTTACCCAAATCTGTGAAGACTGTTTCTGCTACAACTTTACCAGTATTTTTTTCTAGTAATTTAAGAACTGGATGTTTGGGGTTGTATTTTTATTTTACTAATATCTGTAGCTGCTTTGTTATTTGCTTTGGTTTTGGTCTTTTTTCTTTCTTACCCAAATTCTGTGAGCTAATCATCATTCCTCCTTACCTCCTGCCATGAGACTGTCTGTTATCTTCGTTGATAAGCCGGATACTTGGTAGGATACGATGCTTCTGCTCGGAAATGGTCTGCAAACCTATAATTTGAAATTTAGCAAGAAATGTCCTTCAATGACACTACATTTTCAGTCGTATTGAACTGAAATCATTAAAATTTATTTGAATAATTATGTGCTGAAATTTGAGTATCTGATTTTCTAAATCTTCCTTCCACTTCTACCCATCCCAGAAAAGAATTACATAATATTCTATTGCTATATAACGTGACAATCAGGGACCATGTTGGAACAAAAGTGATCCTCTCAGCAATGCATTTTGTTATTTTGCACAAGCTAGAGGTTTTGTTGAGTAAATCTTTCCAAAGAACTCTTTTTCTATTAGGTAGCATATCAAGTATAAAGTGAAGATGTATTCAAAGACAAAGCTCATTACTACACTAAGAATAACTCTTATGATAGAAAAATAAGCACAGGTTCGGCGCCTGTGGCTCAACGGGCTAAGGTGCCAGCCATGTACACCTGAGCTGGCGGGTTCGAATCCAGCCTGGGCCCACCAAACAACAATGACGGTTGCAACCAAAAAATGGCCGGGCGTTGTGGCGGGCACCTGCAGTCCCAGCTACTTGGGAGGTGGAGGCAAGAGACTCACTTGAGCCCAGGAATTGGAGGTTGCTGTGAGCTGTGATGGCCACAGCGCTCTACCCAGGGTGACAGCTTGAGGCTCTGTGTCAAAAAAAAAAAAAATTAAGCACAGATTTTACTGAACAAAAATTAGTATCATCGCCATTTCTTTGCCTTCAGTAATATAGTTTAAAAATATGGGTGATAACAGGTAACATAATACACCAGAATCAATATGATTCGTTATCATTATATGTGTATCATTTTGGGAGTTTTTTGAGACGGTCTCACTCTCTTGTCCAGGCTAAAGTGCGTAGTTCACCTCAACCTCGCACTCCTGGACTCAAGCAATCTTCCTGCCTCAGCCTTCCAGGTAGCTGGGACCACAGGTCTGTGCCACAGCGCCTGGCTAATTTTTAATTTTTTTGTAGAGATGGGGATCCCAGGTTGGTCTCAAACTCCTGGCCTCAAGCATTCCTCCTACCTCAGCCTCCCAAAGTGCTAAGATTGCAGGTACGAGCCACCATATCCAGACATGAAATGTTAACTTTGCAAACCAACACATTCCTTAATCACAAGGGCATCGCTGACATCTGCAGTAGTGCCGTTTGAGTAACCAGTTAGAAAGTTGTGAACATGTCCAGATGGAGAAGAGCAGAAGTCTAAGCAGTCACTGTTGAGCAGAGTCATCGTCTCTTTGTGAGAAAACATGGGAACTCTATATGAAATATAGGGACTGGGTTGGATTTACCTTTAAGAAGAGTCTGCTTGGCTCGGCGCCTGTGGCTTAACCAGCTAAGGTGCCAGCCACGTACACTTGAGCTGGTGGGTTCTAATCCAGCCTGGGCCCACCAAACAATGACATCTGCAACCAAAAAATGGCCGGGTGTTGTGGCGGACGCCTGCAGTCCCAGCTACTTGGGAGGCAGAGGCAGGAGACTCGCTTGAGCCCAGGAATTGGAGGTTGCTGTGAGCTGTGATGTCATGGCACTCTATCCAGGTTGACAGCTTGAGGCTCTGTCTCAAAAAAATAAATAAGAAAAGTCTGCAGTAGTGCTGTTTGACTAACCAGTTAGAAAGTTGTGTCCAGATAGAGAAGAGCAGAAGTCTAAGATCGTCTCTTTTTTTTTTTTTTTTGAGATAGAGCCTCAAGCTGTCACCCTGGATAGAGTGCTGTGGCATCACAACTCACAAGATCGTCTCTTTTTTAGAAAACATGGGACAAAACTTGGGAACTCTATATGAAATGTAAGGAATGGATTGGATTTACCTGTAAGAAAAGTCTTGTCAGGCTCAGCACCTGTTGCTCAGCAACTAGGGTTCCAACCCAGCCTGGGCTTGCCAAACAACAGTGACAACTACAACCAAAAAATAGCCAGGCGTTGTGGTAAGCGCCTGTAATCCCAGCTGCTTGGGAAGTGGAGGCAAGAGAATCACTTAAGCCCAAGAGTTTGAGGTTGCTGTGAGTTGTGACACCGCAGCACTCTACTGAGGGCCACATAGTAAGACTCTGTCTCAAAAAAAGTCCTGTCGGCTTGTGTCCCATCACTAGTGCTTACTCAGGGTCCCTAACCAGCCACAGGTATAACTGTAATGCATCCGGTGACACAAACTAAGGGGGAAATACACAAAATGCTGCTGCCTTGTAGGAGTCAGAGAGCCCACTGCTAGGAAAGGCCTCCCTTTTAAGAACAACACGGTACAATAAAATTCATAGATAAGAAGAAGCAATTGTATAATTGCCCCATATTCTTCCACCTTCCCTTGGCTTTCTTTTTCTTTTTTTTGAGACAGTCTCAACAGCTCACAGCAACCTCCAACTCTTAGGCTCAAGAAGTCCTCTTGTCTCAGCCTCCCAAGTAACTGGGACTACAGGTGCCCACCACCATGCCCAGCTATTTTTAGAGATATAAAAATATCTCTAAAGATAGAGACTCTCAGGCTGGTCTCAAACTCGAGCTCAAGCACTCCATCTACCTCAGTCTCCCAGAGTGCCAGGATTACAGGCTTGAGCCACTGTGCCTGGCCTGGCTTTGTTTCTTGTTGCTTCCTGAATGGGATACTTTGATTCCTCTTCAACGTTATTATTTCCCAACTTGTTTGTAAAAGACTATTACTTATATGTGGAAATACCCAGTCATTCCTGATACTCAGTTGGCACTCAGACATTTGTTTTCTCCTTTTTATTTTAACATGATCAAACCAGACTGATACTTTCAAATAAAGTATTACTTCAAAAAGAACAAAGGGACGCAGAGGCAGGGAGACTCCCTTGAGGTCAGGGAGTTTGAGGTTGCAATGAGCTATGATGATGCCACTGCACTATAGTCCAGGCAACAGAGCTGAGACCCTGTTTCAAAAAAAGAAAGCCAAAGAAAATGCAGGGAGCAGGAGGGGCGAGTTGCAAGTCTGCTGAGCTTCAGCATGCAAAAGCACAGCGATAAGCAGGGCTAGACTAGATGGAAAAGGACCTGCTTAAGCCTGTGCTGGAGCCTGAGCACAGTGAAGAGCCGCGGAAAGGTTTTAAGCAAGAGCTTAATAGTATTTTAGAGTGATTCACTCGGAAAGTAATGTGGAAGATAGACCAGAGGTCAACAATCTCTTAGCCCCAAAGTTGTGCTTTTTATTTAATGCCCAGTAATCCTATTTTCTTTAATTTAACTTTATACTTTCTTTTTTGAGGCAAAGTCTTACTGTGTGGCTCCAGGCTAGAGTGCAGCGGCATCAACCTAGCTCACAGCACCCTCAGACTCCTGGGTTCAACTGATCTTCCTGCCTCAGCCTCCCAAGTAACTGGAACTACAGGTGCCTCCCACAACGCTCAGCTGGTTTTTCTATTTTAAGTCAAGATAGAGTCTCACTCTTGCTCAGGTTGGTCTCCAAATCCTGAGCTCAAGCAATCCACCCACCTCGGCCTCCCAGTCCTAGGGTTATAGCGTGAGTCATCACACAGGGCTAGGCTAAACTTTTAAACTACAATGTTTGGTCGACTTACCACCATCCTCCAAATGCAGGTTTGCCCTCCAGCTCTAGGAACTCACTGTGTTCTGGATCCCCTCCCATCAGGTGTCTGGTTGCTCAGAACGTGGTGTTTGCATCTGAGCATCCATAGCTGGAGTTTCCTTGTTATCTTTCTGTCCTTCTTTGGATACTAGCAAGATAAAGATTAGGATAGTGGGAAATAAAGCCTTCTGTTGGGAGCTATGTATTTGTGAGGACTTTATGACTCCTTGCAAAATTAAATTCTGAAACACAGTTTATAGACCTTTTCTGAAATGTGTTATTGTTGAAGCTAGCTTCATACATTTCACTGTTAAATATTCTCTTCTTCGCTTGGCGCCCATAGCACAGTGGTTTCAGTGCTAACCACATCCACCTGAGGGTGGCGGGTTCAAACCCCACCTGGGCCAGCTAAACAACTGCAACAAAGAAGTAACCAGGCATTGTGGCAGGCCCCTATAGTCCCAGCTACTTGGGAGGCTGAGGCAAGAGAATCGCCTAAGCCCAAGAGCTGAAGGTTGCTGTGAGCTATGACACCACGACACTCTACCGAGGGCAATAAAGTGAAACTCTGTCTCAAAAAAAAAAGTATTCTCTTCTTGTGATATTAATGACTTCTTTGTTTCATATAGGGATTCTTAACCTTTTTTGTGCCATGTACCTTTTTTGGTGATTCAGCAAAGCCTATAGACCCCTTCTCAGAATTAATGTTTCATATGCATAAAACTAAATATGAAGGATTACAAAAGAAATTAATATATTAAAAGTTACTAAAATATTTTCAAAATTTTGTGACACATAGGGGGCGGCACCTGTGGCTCAAAGGAGTAGGGCGCCAGCTCCATATGCCAGAGGTGGCAGGTTCAAACACAACCCAGCCCCGGCCAAAACTGCAAAAAAAAAAAAAGGCTCGGCGCCTGTGGCTCAACGGGCTCAACGGGTACCAGCCATGTATACCTGAGCTGGCGGGTTCGAATCCAGCCTGGGTCCGCCAAACAACAATGACGGCTGCAACCAAAAAATGGCCGGGCGTTGTGGCGGGCACCTGTAGTCCCAGCTACTTGGGAGGCGGAGGCAGGAGATTTGCTTGAGCCCAGGAATTGGAGGTTGCTGTGAGCTGTGATGCTACAGCACTCTATCCAGGGGGACAGCTTGAGGCTCTGTCTCAAAAAAAAAAAAAAATTGTGACACATATAATAAGATTGAGTGGTGGTTATAAAACTACCATAATTTCAAAGTAATTTTAAATTAAGGCTTCGAGCTATCTATAGCAAATTTAATATCTAAATGTCTGTGATTTCTTTTGGTGCTGAAGTCATAGCTACTGCTGATACTACTGGGCATTGTTACCCCCATTCATAATGGAAAGAAATTTTGTATTTCAGTTGGAAGTTGGTGAAAGTAAAGATTTAACTTTTTCCCCAATCCATGATCCCCAAATCCCTGGTTTAGAGGTTGTCTAATTTTAATTTCTCATTTTAAGAGTAAATCTCTTGGGGCGGCGCTTGTGGCTCAAAGGAGTAGGGCGCCGGCCCCATATGCTGGAGGTGGCGAGTTCAAACCCATCACTGGCCAAAAACTGCAAAAAAAAAGAGTAAATATCTTTTTCTTTTTCAATTATAAGTTGAGCTGATTTGACTACCTTTTGTGTGATTTTTATGCTTCTTCCCCCCCACCCCCACCCCCTGCAATGTTAGAATAGCAATAATTGAAGGCTTGGGTGGAAAGAAATTAGCACCTGAATGGAAATGAAAATTTTCAACAAAAGCTCTTGGCGGGGCCAGGCAAGGTGGCTCACCTGGGAGACAAGGTGGGTGGATTGCTTGAGCTCAGGAGTTCAAAACCAGCCTGAGCAAAAGCAAGACTTCATCTCTACTAAAAATAGAAAAACTGAAGCAAGAGGATCGCTTGAGCCTAAGAGTTGGCGGTTGCTGTGAGCTATGATGCCATGGGACTCCACCGAGGGTGACAGCTTGAGACTATCTCAAAAAAAGCTCTTGGCACTGTTACTCCCAGGTGAGCTATCATCCTGTCATTACTGGAGCTCCAAATCGGTTAACTTCATAATGCTTCTATAAAGTAAAGAAAGCCAAAAGAAAATGCAGGGAGCAGGAGGGGGCGAGTTGCAAGTCTGCTGAGCTTCAGCATGCAAAAGCACAGCGATAAGTGGGGCTAGCCTAGATAAAAAAGGACCTGCTTAAGCCTGTGCTGGAGCCTGAGCACGGTGGAGAGGCGCGGAAAGGTTTTAAGCAAGAAGGTTAAATGTGGGTTACCTGCATTAAACAGTATGGTAATGCTGCTTTGTAAATATATCTACGTAGATAAGTCACACTGGCTTCTTGGTTGTTGATTCCTCTGGCATTTGCAAAGCCCCTTATAGCACCCTCAAGCATTATCTTAAATGGATCCTCAGCATCCCTCCAGGAAAGCAGGATGGGGCTTACCATCTCCATTTTACAGTTGAGGAAACAGTACCAGCAAGGAGAGGAAATCCCAGAGAAGGAGTGATCAATGCTGTGGCTGGGCCTGGGTCCCGTCTCTAGGCATGTCTGGAATTAGATCTCCCTGGTCCCTGGGTCAGTCTAATTGAGGTGCCCAGTTAGCATTGTCCAATAATGCTGAGCCCAGGACTAAGGAGCCGTCCCAGCCCTCAGGAAGATCTTTGTGAAACAGACCAAGGCATCCAGAAATAGTCCATATTCACATGTGTGCATAACTCTCAATTAAGTATTCTCATCCCATTTTTCAGATGTGGAAACTAAGCCTTGGAGAGGCTGAGACTTGCCACCTTAATTTAGATAGGGGTTAATTTGGCACAGTCAGAATTAAAAAGCCGGGTGTGTCTAACTCAAGCTGGGGTTTGCTGATCTCATGTCCAGTGGGTCTCCCACAGCCACAGCCAGACTCCGAGCGCACAGAGCATAAGCAATGTGGGGAAAGGTAAATCCAGGGGAGGAGAGACCAGCAAAGAAGGCTTCATGGATGAGATTTCTACCTGGTTCTGGGCAAGAAAGATGGATTTAGAAAGATAGAGGAAGCCCGCAAAAGTTACTCTAAGCAAATAATAGGCCACAGGCTGCAAGAGATATTAGAACCCATGTAACAAATTATTTAAATCCAGCATAAATCCATGAATCAATAAGAAAAAGACAGACTCCCTATGGAAAAATGGGCAACATCTGCAAAGGCAATTCACTGTGGAGGAAATCCATGTGACCAATGTATTTTAAAGGGGAGCCGCATAACAGCAGAGAGTATGCCAGGGCTTTTCAAATTTAATGTTCACGCAGATCTGGGTATCCTGTGAAGATGCACATTCTGGTTTGGTAGTCTGGGGGGAGACCTGGGATTCTGCCTGTCTAATCAGCTCCCAAGTGCTGGGATGCTACTGGTTCACAAATCACACTTCTGAGCCATGAGGTCACAGGTAGGGATAAAAGCGAATTCCTCAGCCAGCTCTGAATCCTGCCTCTGCCATTTTGGGGCTATGAATCTTAGACAAGTAACTTAATGTCTCCGTGCCTCAGTTTCCTCATCTGTAGAGATAACAATAGTCTCCATTGCCTATGGTATATTAAACGAGTTAATATACATAAAGCTGGGGTACAGCATGTGGCAAAAGTAAGTACTCAGTAGATGTTATTGGTGGTAACAGGATAACCAGCGGAGTGAAAATTAAACTACACTTCCTTCCACACTTACAAGACTGGCAGATGTCAGAAAATCTGACAATTTCAGAGGCTAGTGAGATGGGGAGACAGGAATTCTCAGAACTGCTAATGGAACGTACATTGGTATAGCCACATAGAACACCAGTTTGCAACATGTAGGAAAATACGCCCACAGGGTGGTTCTAGATCTGAGTGTGTAAAGAACAGGAGAGAGATGTACATACATACGCCTAAGGTGATATTTATGTAAATGTTTTTTAAAAACCATAAAGGCAATTATATATTTTTTCACGCATATATGCACATGTAGCAAAAATATAAAAAGCAGTCACTGGAAACATATGGCATATTCAGAAAACTGATTCTGGCGAAGGAGAGGAAGAAATAACCGAGGAGGACTTCACGACTGCTATACTTAATAGAAAAAGGCTGAAGCAGAAATGACCAAATACTAATGCTAATTAGATGATTATGTGTTACATTATTCCTACTTTTCTGTATTTAAGTTTCTGAAACTTTTTTTCCAGGGGGTAGGACAACGAGGAGAAGGCTGTTGGATCAAGTGAAAAGAGTGGGCTTGGCCTGGTGTTCAGTGGGGGAGGCCCAGAGAGGTCCACCTGATGGGGTCTTCCCATTCTCTAGGACCAACTAGAAAAGAAAGTTAGATGGGGTTGATGGGAAAGCTGAAGCTCAGAGAGGTTAAGTGACCTAGCCAAGATCACACAGCCAGCAGTGGGAACATTCGGACTACCAATTCCAAAGCTTATGCAGTTGTTAGAAGTTAACCCAGCCCTGGCCCAGGGGCCCCAGCCAAGGTCAAGGGAGCCCAGCAGCGGGAGGTGGAAGTTGTACAATACAGCCTGAGCCCTTTCTAATCTGTGATATAACCATCCCAACAGCTAGGGCAAGAATAAATAACGAAAGCCCCTGGAGTAAATTCTACCCAACCAGAAAGAGAAAGCAGAGCAGGAGGGGATAGCGTGGGCCCAGCATCTGAACAGTGCCCAAGAGCAGTTGCTGGGGCACTTGGGGTTGGCACCCAGTGCTGCAACCCTAGATGAGAAAGAAGCTGAGGCTAAACAAGAATTGAGACGCACAGACAACAGTTCTGCAGTTACCTGCTGCAGAGGAAGGCGTGCTCTCCGGGTCAGGGCACTGACCTTTGTGTGGCCTTGGGCTAGTTTCCTCCCCTCTCCAGGCCTTAGTTCCCCTTTCTCACACTCTGGGCCTGAGCCCCTTTGCTCTGCTGCTGATCAGAGATTCTGGTTTTCTCGGAAGGACCTGGCAGCCCTGTTCCCACCCCTTTCCATTTCCCGCTCTCACCCTCACACAGCCACCACCCTTAGCTGTTGCTAGAACTCTTCCTTATTCTCCTTGCTTTAAAATGAGACACACCTAAAAACAAGACCAGTGGAAGGAAGACGGCAGATTATGACGCCAGAGAGCTGCTGGTGGTATTTCCCGGGCACCATGCCAGTGGAAGTCAGAAAGTCCCATGGTACTCAGCATTGGCAGAGTCATGATGAACAGGAGCTCAAATACACAAAAGAAAAGTAAAAATCAATGCCGCAGGTCCACAGGCCTGCAGCCCAATCTAGCCATTTACTCACTGTGTGGCTTCGAGCAAGTTACCTAACCTCTCTGAGCCCCTGTTTCCTCATCTGTCAAATGGGTGTGATAATCTTACCTACCCCTGGAGTTGTGAGGATCACAGGAGAGGAGTGTGTGCTGACGTAGTGCCACTAAATAAGGGAGCTGCTTAGCAAAAACCAGCTGCCTTCCTTCCATCCACCCTCCTCCCCTGAGCGCCAGGGCTGTGGTTCCAGAAGTTCAGGGATTGAGGCACCAGGGCCTCTCCTCCCCCAGACCTCCTCCTGCCCTTCTCTCACGGGTTCCTGGTGACAGCGTGAGCGCTGGAGAGATGAGATGTCTCTAGCACAGTCGGATGTGGCCATACCTGGGCTGGGGCAGGAGTCCCGAGGAAGGGGCATCTTTCTCACAAAGGAACACTGAAGAATCACAAGGAAGGGCAGAGGCTAAAGGGCATGAATCAGTCCAGGAATGGCAAATGGTCATCACGTCTGACACCACTGTCCAGTCTCACACCCATGTCAGACGTCACTCATCAGCCTGACCTCGGAATGCTTCTGCCAGAAGCATTCCCCATGTGCCAGGCAGCCTTTACCAATCAGTTGCAGTTGGCATGTGAAATGAAATCTAGTTGGTATCTTCAGCAGATGCCATCGGTGCCCTGCCCATACCTTTCAACCCTTCCATGTCAGGACACACCAGCCCAGCTTGCACCTGCCAACCCTGGCGTCTCCTTGCTCAGGGCAGGCCAGTGGAGCCAGGAATTAACATCCTCCACCTGTTCTCTGCCAATGACCAGCAGGAGTGGGGGGGATAAATACCTCAAGTGCAGTAAGCCTGAAAGGCATCTTCACCCAGGCTCTGGAATGTGCTAGCAGGATCCAATTCCACTTGCCCACAGTGGAGCTGGCTTGGTAACATCCCAATGCGGGACCCGTCCCTTCTCTGTCTCCTTCACTCCCTGACCAGCAGTAACCGGATCATTCCCAGTTAAATCTACCTGCTTTTGAATCCTGTCTTAGAGACTGATTCTCAGGAACCCTAAACTAAAACAACCCCTTCACGTAGCCTATACCCTTATTCTATGGATGAAGGAAATCAGACCCAGAGAAATGGAGTAACTTGGCCAGCCAGAGCCAGCAGGGCCCTCATGGGAACTCTTCTCCTGGCCTAGGGTTCAGCTCTTCCCACACTCCGTGCTGCCTCCTGAGCCTGCCCTTGTCCCTTCTACCCACCCCCCCCACGCAGATTCAACATGTTATTTCCCAGTGCAAAAGAAAAGGCTGATAACAGGTTAGACAATCTGTGGCTCCCTCCCTGGAGCCTCAGAACTTGTTTCTGGACGTGGTCATCTGTCCTCCACCCTGGGTGCAGGTCCTTGGACTCTGCCCTTTAGCCTCCAAGGCCTTGGTCCTTCCGCAGTGGGACAGGCTGCTGGGGAAATGCAACCTGCTGGGTGGGGGGTAGGGGTTGCTCAGGAAGCAACTAGCTCCCTCCACCTCCCCCACCTCAGGCACCATCTTGGGGAAAATCAATATGCACATCGCCATTTATTTATTTTATGTCGCCCTCAGTAGAGGGCCATAGCCTCATAGCTCACAGCAACCTCAAAATCTTAGGCTCAAGTGATTCTCTTGCCTTAGTTTTTCATTTTTATTTATTTATTTTTTATTTTATTCTATTGTTTGCGGTTTTTGGCCGGGGATGGGTGTGAAACTGCCACCTCCGACGTATGGGGCCGGCGCCCTACTCCTTTGAGCCACGGGCACTGCCCAGTTTTTCATTTTTTAGTAGAGACCGGGTCTTACTCTTGCTCAGGCTGGTCTTGAACTCATGAGCTCAAGGGATCCTCTCACCTCAGCCTCCCAGAGTGCTAGGATTACAAGTATGAGCTATCATGCCTGGCCACTGCCATTTAAAAAAGTAATTTAAAATTATATTTGCTGGCTCGGCGCCTGTGGCTCAACGGACTACGGCACCAGCCACATACACCTGAGTTGGTGGGTTTGAATCTAGCCCAGGCCCGCCAAACAACAATGACGGCTGCAACCAAAAAATGGCCGGGCGTTGTGGCGGGTGCCTATAGACCCAGCTACTTGGGAGGCAGAGGCAAGAGACTCGCTTGAGCCCAGGAATTGGAGGTTGCTATGAGCTGTGATGCTACATGACTCCATCCAGGGTGACAGCTTGAGGCTCTGCCTCAAAATAAAAATAAAATAAAATAAAATAAAATTATATTTCCTTCATAATTGTATGGAAAATTCATACTCTTTCAACCTAGATTACTTTAGTTGAATAGAAGAACATCAATGAGAATAGGACTCCTGCTTTATAGCCACTGAAATGTTTTGTTTTTTTTTTTCTTTGAGACTGAGCCTCAAGCTGTCAGCCTGGATAAGAGTACTGTGGCATCACAGCTCACAGCAACCTCCAATTCCTGGGCTCAAGCAAGTCTCCTGCCTCTGCCTCCCAAGTAGCTGGGACCACAGGCGCCCGCCACAATGCCCGGCCATTTTTTGGTTGTAACCATCATTGTCGTTTGGCGGGCCCAGGCTGGATTCGAACCCGCCAGCTCAGGTATACATGGCTGATGCCTTAGCCCGTTGAGCCACAGGTGCCAAGCCATAGACACTGAAATGTTAATTCTGGGTATTTCTTTCTTTCTTTTTTTTTTTTTTTGAGACAGTCTCACTTTGTCACCCTCAGTAGAGTGCCATGGCATCATAGCTTACGGCAACCTCCAACTCTTCGGCTTAAGCAATTCTTTTGCCTTAGCCTCCCACCCTAAAGATGTCTATTTTAAGTAGTTTAAGAGAATTAATTTAGGAGATCAGTTTTTGAATTGGAATGTTTTGGTCCTTGGGTTATGCTGATTATTATTGTTCAAGATAAAGATTAACTTTGAACTTTCTTTTTTTGGGGGAAGGGACAGAGCCTCAAGCTGTCACCCTGGATAGAGTGCGGTGGCATCACAGCTCACAGCAACCTCCCATTCCTGGGCTCAAGCGAGTCTCCTGCCTCTGCCTCCCAAGTAGCTGGGACTACAGGCGCCCGCCACCACGCCTGGCCATTTTTTGGTTGCAGTCGTCATTGTTGTTTGGCGGCCAGGGCTGGATTCGAACCCCCCAGCTCAGGTGTACGTGGCTGGTGCCTTAGTCCATTGAGCCACAGGCGCCGAGCCAAACTTTGAACTTTCATGCATAGAAGTGTAATTTTGGAAATGGAAGAACAGAACAGTCTTGGAGAGGCTACTCTCACTGTTCTCAGAATTGCTGGCCTTCTGACAAAGTTTGGTGGACCTGTCCCAGTCTCTGCTTATGGGCTGACGTGACAGACAGCCAGACCCTCTTCATCCAGTGACAATCTCACTCTGTCTCCCTGGGTAGAGTACTATGGCATCATAGCTCACAGCAACCTCAAACTCTTGGACTCAAGTGATCCTCTTGCCTCAGCCTCCCCAATAGGTGGGACTACAGGAACCTGCCACAAGGCCCAGCTATTTTTTTCTATTTAGTAGAGACAAGGGACTTGCTCTTGTTCAGGCTGGTCTCAAACTCCTGAGCTCAAGCAATCTGCCTGCATTGGCTGCCCAGAGTGCTGGGATTTATACATGTGAGCCACCACTGCTCAGCCCTTTCTTATCATTAATGTAGGGTAAAAAGCATATCTTGAAAAGTTCCTGGCTTTTGTTGCAATTGCTATGGAAGTCTTCTTCATAACCAGGCCAATATCTTCAAGTGTTTTCCCCATACTTTCTTTAGGGATTTTTATTGTTTCATGCCTTAGATTTAAACCTTTTATCCATTTTCAATCAATTTTTGTAAGTGGAAAAAGGTTCAGGTCCAGTTTCAATTTTTTACAAGGGGTTATCCAGTTCTCCCAGCACCATTTATTGAATAGGGATTCTTTTCCCCAGTGTATATATGTTTTTGTTTGGTTTATCAAAGATCAGGTGGCGGTAGGAAGTTAGTTTCATCTCATGGTTTTCTATTTGGTTCCAAATGTCTATATTTCTATTTTTGTGTCAATACCATGCTGTTTTGATCACTATAGCCTTATAGTATTGCCTCGTCTGGTAGGCTGATGATTCCTAAAAATTGTCTTGGTTATATGGGGCTTTATCTGGTTCCATACAAAACGAAGAATTATTTTTTCCAAATCTTGAAAGTATGACATTGGTATTTAAATGGGGTTTGCATTCAATCTGTAGATTGCTTTGGGAAATATAGACATTTTAACAATGCAAATCAAAATCACCTAACCCCAGCAAGAATGGCCCACATCACAAAGTCTCAAAGCTGCACATGCTGGCGTGGATGTGGAGAGAAGGGAACACTTTTACACTGCTGATGGGACTGCAAACTAATACAACCTTTTTGGAAGGAAGTATGGAGAATACTCAAAGAACTCAAATTAGACCTCTCATTTGATCCTGCAATCCCATTACTTGGCATCTACGCAGAAGAAAAAAAAATCCTTTATCATAAGGACATTTGCACTAGACTGTTTATTACAGCTCAATTTACTATCACCAAAATGTGGAAACAGCCTAAATGCCCACCTACCCAGGAATGGATAACAAGCTGTGATATGTGTATACCATGGAATACTATTCAGCCATTAAAAAGATGAAGACTTTATATCATTCATATTAACCTGGATGGAGGTGGAACACATTCTTCTTAGTGAAGCATCACAAGAATGGAGAAGCAAGAATCCAAAGTACTCAATCTAACATGAAGGCAGTAGATGGGGGTTAGGGGAAGGAGGGAGTGTGTACAGGGGAGACGGGAGTGGGGTGGGGGTCACCGTGTGTGGCACACCTCTTGGGAGCAGGACACAATTATAAGAGGGATTTTTTACCTAACAAATGCAATCAGTGTAACCTAATTCTTTGTACCTTCCATGAATCCCAAACAATAAAAAGAAAAAGTTCCTGGGGGGCGGCTCCTGTGGCTCAGCGAGTAGGGCGCCGGCCCCATATACCGAAGGTGGCGGGTTCAAGCCCGGCCTCGGCCGAACTGCAAAACAAAAAAATAGCCGGGCGCTGTGGCGGGCGCCTGTAGTCCCAGCTACT
>CAUYON010018461.1:0-17789 GCA_963573935.1 Arctocebus calabarensis
TTATATAGTGATCAAGAAAATGCCACGAAGGCTATCTGTAACAGTACGATCAAAACATTTCTGAATGTATATGAATCGTGCCCTATGATTGCACCAATGTACAGAATTATGATTCAATAAAATTATAAAAAAAAAAAAAAGAAGGCTATCCATTAGAGGCATCCTACCTTGGTTGGAAACAACTAAGTCATGGCCATTGTACCAACACTGTGCTGAGCTGTTGGCTGAGGGCTGCTCTGAGAAGAGCTGACCTCAGCTATCATTGACTTGCCTGGTCCTTGGCTGGGATTTTCCCCAAGAAGAGTGTGACCTTGACCTCTTCACACCCAAATTAAGGCAAATCCTGAAGAAATTAATACATGAAGATTTTTGGCTAATCATACTGCTTTTTCCTGGGCAGTGAGCAGTTCTTTATAGGGGCATCTCTGAGTTAAGGAAACAAGTTGTTGTTATCTATGTTTAAAAGTAGTAACAATAGCTAAGGGTCACCAAGAACATTCTATCTACCTGCACTGTAATAAAGAGTACAATACCTTCTCAGATGGATAAACAAACAAGCAGAAAAAGACAATAAATAGCTTTGATGATGGAATGTCAATATTATCTTTTTGTTATTAATATTATCTTTTTTAAAAATCTCATGATAACCATTGGGTTCTTTGCTATGAATGTCCACATTTATGATGGAGGATTTAGAGAAGATTAAGTAGAGTGCCCAAAGTCAGCCATTAGGGAAAAATGTGTCTCATATCTCATATCTGTCTGACCAATCTTATTAGAATTGTGTTGCCATGAACCTTTGTTATTCTCATCTTCAGGTAAAAGATGAGAATTTAATGTCTACCCTATATGCTTTATAAGTTTATTCCAATATTCATGTGAGGGATTTTGTGTGTAAAGTCATTGTAATCATAAAACTTTAAACTTATTATAATTAATGGCATCAATACCATTAATAAGTATCAGAAGCTGATAATAACAACTATGACTTTTCTGGTTTGAAGTTTTTAGGTCAGAGTGCTCTAATTTGGGTTTTTGTGGACCTGGCTATGAATTAAACCTGAAGTAGACACAGTCAAGAAATGTCTTGTCCATCCAATGACTGGTGCCCTGCAGTACCTTCTGCTGAAAAGGTCTCTGCACAATAGGCCAGTGAGGAGAGAAAGAGCAGGAAAGGAAGGGAAAAGGTGGGGCGGAGGAATGGGGAAAGAGTAAGCAGTAAAAGAATTACAGGTGCTCCTTGACTTATATTGAGGTTATATCCTGATAAGTCTATTGTAAGTTAAAAATATTGTAAGTCAAAAATTTAATGTTTGATTTAACATATCTATAAATATATTTTAAATTTAACATTTTATACATTTAACCTACCAAACATCATAGACTAGCCTACCTCAGACATGCCTGGAACACTTGAACAAAGTCATCTAACACAAAACCCATTGTATTTTAAAAGGGTCGAACATCTGGTGTAAATTATTGAATATGGTACTGAAAGCGAAAAACAGAAAGTTTGCTTGGGTGCTGGCAGTATGATTTGTACTGAATGGTTATCTCTTTCACACCATGGAAAATCTCGAAAAGTTATAAGTCAGACCATCATAAATGGGGGACCATCTGTACAAGTTCCTTCAGTTGCTTAGGGCTTGTAACTATCCCAAGTTCAATTTATTCTTTCAAGAGCCTCCTGTGAAAAGTAGTAGTGAAGTGATTTAGAGTCTTTCAGGCTTTGAACCTAGTTTGCCTGAGTCTGAATTCTAATTTCACTACTTACTAGCTGTGAAACCTTGGAAACATACTTAGCTGATGTCTCAGTAGCCCAGCTGATTCATCTTTAAATACAGATGATCAGAATATTACATTCTGGGGCACTTGAGAGGACTGAATAAGTTTGTATGCATAAAAGTACATAGCAAGCCCTCACTGTTATAATTACAGGTTTTGCATGTCTGAATAAACCTTTTTGCTTGCAAACAAATGAAATTAACACATTATGCTAGTGAAAATTCCTTGTAAGTTGTTTGCTTTATATACTTCATACAGATAGATGGCTTATTTAATCATCAACATGATATTGTTCAGGTAGATATTTATTATTTTAAACTCTTTCAAATGCTTTGAAGAAAAATATGTTCTTCCTCCTAAGATGTATTTTCATAAGTGAAATAAATGACTCAAATGGAATGAATAAATTTAAAGCCCATGACATAGACAGGCAAATTGCTTTTCAGAAAGGATTTGTACCCATCATCAGTGTTTAACAGTCTCCTTACTTTACCCTTGGAAGCATATAAGAAAAAACTATATCTCAGTTTTAATAAACTTTCTTATAGCAATAGAATAAATCTCCCCTCCCAAGTGGTTTTGCCATATCTATTCTATCGTTTATAAATTAGTTATTATGACTCTTACTTCACTATGAGGATCTTTTATTCTTCTTAGGTCTTTCCATCTACAAAATTTATGTGAAGGATAAAATTTACAACAATAAATATGTCATATTTATACTTTTCCAGTTTATTACTTGTATTTTAGAATATTACTAATTTTGATAAAGATCCAACAGTAAAACAAATATCTTAATGAATTTTTTTTAATTTCAAATTAAATATGAGAGAACAAAGTTTTAGGTTACATTTTTCTCACTTGCAAGGTAAAATTCAAATTGTAGGAGAGCCCCTTACCGAGGGGGCTGTGCTGAATACCCTGGCATTGTGCGCATTGGGTAAGATCCCACCAAATGCTCTCCCTCCTCCCACTAATCACCCTTCCTCCTTGTCCTCCTCTCTCCCTCCTCGCCCCTCCCCCTTGCTAGACTATATTTGTGTTTTATCATTTGTATGAGTGTGCAAGTGTTTATGTATTGGTTTCATATTAGGGAGCAACTCAAACATCCATCACACCAGGAATGGATTAACAAATTGTGGTACATGTATACCATGGAATACTATTCAGCCATCAAAAGTGGATACTTTACATCTTTAATGTTATCTGGATGGACTTGAAACACATTCTTCTTAGTAAAGTATCTCAAGAATGTAAAAATAAAAAATGTATCCAACATACTCTACATTAATGAATGGTTTTTTCAAGTTAAGATTTTGTGTGGCAGACATTGCCTCTTCCTGGTCACAGCCTCTTGGTTCACCTTGGAGGTCACCTGTAGACAATTGCCAAGAACACCTAACACTTCCTGTCTCTCTCCAATTAGAAATATTCTCTTGCCACCAGTCTCTGGTATATAAGAGACAGTAGCTGGAAACATGTGGGAGTTGTCAACTCTTAGCTCACACTGCAGTTGAGCACACCTCCACATTGGTCCACGTCTCAGTGCCCCCACTTTACTGAGCCCCCATAGCCCACGGCGATGATCTGTTTATCAATACGCATTTTATTGACTCTCCTCTCTTCCCTATTTCACTTCCCACTACTTAATATATTTCCTAGTTTTGTCTCTCTGATAAACTATTTGTATACAAATTCTTGTTTCAAGGTGTATTTTTGAGGAAATCCAAGCTAGAAAGAGTCTTATTAAAGTGTTTCAGTGACTTCTCATTTTTGATCTTGGTTTATCCATTTCCTAAAAATTACAGTTGATGTACCATTTCTTACCAAACATTGTTTATAGCAGGAATCAAGGTTGACTACGAATTGAAAATTTCTTTGTCTTTCAATTATGGACAAAAGGAACATAGCATTCAAATTTCGTTTAACTTTGCTCCTATTTAGATGTTACTGTGGAAATTTTTCCATTTTGAATTTCTGTTATTGTGAAGTTTATAAAAGTTTGAAAACCACTGGGCTAAATAATTGCTAGTATGCTTTCTGGCACAGAAATATTTTTATCTCCTCACAAGTATTAATGGTTATGGACACTTACTTTTTTTGTTTGTTTCATTGTTTAATTGACTATTTCCTCCTTTTACCCATAGTTATGTTTGCAAATTATATACTAATTTAGTCTACTTATTTGCTTATTCTGTCATGGATTCATTTAGAAAAAATTTGTTGATTATGCTACATATTCAAAATAGAGGGTATTTGAAGTAGGAAAGAGAGACCAGTGGACTTCAACCCACAAGAGAGTTTGCACCCAACTGAGTTATTTTCTGTAAACTTGAAGCAAATACTTTAACTTCAACTTCTTTAGACTGTTTCCACATAACTAAAAATAATTATAATAAATAAAACCACTGAGAAATTTGAGTTTTCAGCATACTAGACATTTTTGAAGAGTTTTTCTTGGATGTTATTAACTGATTTAATTCTGTGTGGTAGGTACCACCAGAATCTCCACTTACAATGAGGGAAAACTCAATCAGGTTAAAGAACATGCCCAAAGTTATAAAACTAATTGGTGGCAGTGACAGGATTTGAACTATAAAGATAAATGAAGACCACCAAAATGAGAATTAGCAAAAGCTATTTATTCAGAGATTCTTCTAGCAAGGGACTCAGTCATTATCACTTGTAGTTGGCAGAGACCCAAAGACAGGAGGGTTGGAACGCTTTATAGAGGAAAACAAGTATCGACGGCCTTCCTTAGATACACTCTGGCTAGAGGATGTTGTCTTGGGAAAGCTACAGGCAGACTAACCAGGAGAGGGAGAATTTCTTTTTCTTTTTGAGACAGAGTCTCACTTTGTTGACCTTGGTAAAGTGCCATGGCATCATTGCTCATTTCAACCTTAAACTCTCAAACTCCTGTGCTCAAGAGATCTTCTTGTCTCAGCCTCTCAAGTAGCTGGGACTACAGGTGTCTGCCACAGTGCCTGGCTATTTTTTTTTTTAAGAGACGGGATCTCACTCTTGCTGAGGCTGGTCTCAAACTCCTGAGCTCAAGCAATCCACCTGCCTAGGCCTCCCATAGTGCTAGGATTACAGGCATCAGCCGGCACACCCAGCCCAGGAGAGGGATATCTCATCTGAGTAGATAGGAGTACATATTTGCTTTCTCTGGAGGGTAGGAAAGTTGAAAGTTACTAATTGAATCCTGACCATTTGGGGCTGATTGTTCTGGTTTGGCTTCCCAGGCCAATGGCTTCAGGTTTGGGGTCAATGTTTTATCTTCATACATTGTCTGGCCAACTTACATGAGTATTTCTCAGTCTTGTAGAACCAAGAGATTTTTACTTGAATCTTCACTCTCCAAACAGTAGTCTACTTTCCCTTAAAGAATACATGTTCAAAATAAAAATAAAAATTAAAACAAAAAATTAAAAAGACAACAAAAAAGTAAACAACGGATACATGTTCATGTGATTTATAAATTCCCAAATGTGACAATATGAAATCAGTATAATCGTAATATCTGTAATACTGTGCATATGTTTTAGCTTAGGAGAACAAACATACAGGGGTGTGAAGAAAATTAAGAACAACGTGGGCTTTGGAGTTTGCTCACAGTATTCTGCAAACTCAAACTAAATATCATTAAAGAAACCAGGACTCTCCAAGGGATGTTTCAACTTAGACGGCTCCAGGAGAGAAGTAAGCAGCAGTTAATGGAACAAGCAGGGGCCCAGTAACACAATAATGAGTAGTGAACTTCACTGCCTGCGTTTAAACTTGTGTCCGTACCTGTATCCTCAACTTCAGCTGGCTGGGCCTCAGCCAAGTGTGGCAGAAGATTTATGTTTTTACATGAACATCCTTGATTTTGAAAGGCTGACGGCTAGTTTACCTCATTCACAAAATAAAGCACATCAAAATCAAATGAGCAGAGAAACTTGATAGTAACCGCAGAAACCATGTCTGTGTGTCTCCTGCCGCCCGCCAGCTGCCTTTATGAACCAGCACCTAGAGACATTCTCTGGAATACAGGAGGTCCCCCTTTTTTGGTTGTTAGGTTAAGCAGGGTACGCAAACTTTTATTCCTTCCAAGTATCCAATTTCCATTGCTTCTGAAGAACTGTAACAGGACCAGGAGGTGGGAATCAACATATGTTCTTTCACATAAACCTCACAGCAACCTAGTGAGTTAGGTATTATTATGCCTTCAGGCATTCATGAAACCAGAGATGAAATGCAAAACAACTGCTCAAGAGAATACAGAAATAACTATGTACCAGTGTGCAAGGGAACTGCACAGGGAAAAAACTGTGTCTAATGAGGTTAATCACTTCTCCAAGGTGGTGAGTTTAGAGCAAAGCCATCAAAGAAAGTGACTGGAATTAGTAAAATTAGAGCTAGCCTCGGGTTACAAGTCTAAAGAAGAATTAAGCATTTTTAAGAACTAGAACTAATTTAAATATATGTTAATGTTAAGCATTTTTATCCTTAGTGAAGTACTTTAATGAAAGTTATACAGACTTTTCCCAAAATATACATGTATTTTGAATACATTTGTCCTTTCCTCTAGGGACTAGATAATTACACATTTTAGAAAACTGTGTATTTCGAAAAGATAACTTTCTGATTTAGAGGTGTGGTACATTTGTTTCGCTATTGGTCTCCATGGCCAGCAGAGCCTTTTAATGAGGATAAGCCAGAGATCTACCTCTTCTTAGAAGATTGAAGTGGTCAGCCCTCTTTTTCTTTCAATCATTGTTATTTGCTCCTTTGGATCTGAGTCTTCACACAGGTAAATTATGATTTAATTTTCCACTGTTTCATAAGCAGGGATGTGCATAATACAGATTAAGCATTATTATCCCTCAAAACATGAATCCAAGAAAGAGACCAGCAAAACAATGCATCGGTGCCCCAGGCATTCAGCAGGAAATGAACACGTATTGACCAATGAGTGGAATAATAGCTCTGTTGACAGTGTCAGTGGAGGTGTTCAGTCTCCACGCAGAGGAAGTGCAGACACGGGAAGGAGGCGAAGGACAGCAAAGAGCAGCGCCCCTCTGCTTTCTTCACTTCTCTACCAGTTCTTTCAGTGTACAGTTGGGAGATTTCTAGCAGATTAAAATACTATTTTGAAAGGTTAGATTTCGTAGTTCTCTTCCTCTGAAAAGTTCAGGGCCCCATTCAAAGAACTTGAAACAGGAACATTTTAGCAATGCAGAAGTGGAAATGAGGCAAAGAAACTTAGAAACTGCAAATCACTGGAGGATCAGGGGAGGGGGTGAGGAGCCCTTTATTGCAAAAACCAATTCTAAACAGAAAGGCTTGAAAAATTCTCTTTGTTCGTGGTTTCATGCTGATAATGTCTTAGGAAGTTAAGAGAATTCTCTGCCGATAATCTTCATGCAATATTCTGCTATACTAAATTTCTTTTTCTTTCCATGCTAGTTGGTATTTAGAAGTATTCATGAGATAAAATGGTCTTATATTTAGGCCGAAGATATAGAGTGATGCTTATCCCATGGTATTACAAATTTCTGTTTTATCAAAAAGGCATTCGTGGTATGCGAAAAACCTTATCTATGAACCTTAATCATAAATAGGTAGCATAATGACACATGCATGTATGAAGGTTTTGTGAATAATTAAGAGACAAATGCCCTATACATAAAACAACTGTGAAATTACTACAGAAAGTGAAATTGGAGGTCATTCATATTATCACAACCAATTAACCAGATTAATGTCATCTCTGGGATATCTTGAAGCAGAATTTTTATGCAATGTGTCATGATTATTGTTGCTTTTTACTTTTTACAACATACACAAAAACATTTATACACATAAGACCTCAGTTAAATGGTTAGATATGTCGAAACTGCCTATATTAAAGTTATGTAGGGCCATAAGTTAAGAAGCGTAGTAGAAGTCTAATTCCTACAGAAGTATAGCATAGCTGAAGGTCAGCCTGCCACTGTCTCAAGGCTTGCCTTCCTACAACTGTGTACTGTTTAGAGTCACATATCCCTGGTTGTTATAAGATTTATAATTTTCCTAATTGCTTCTACAAATAACATTGATATTGTAAAAACCTAAGACTTGTCATTGATATATTTTCCAGACTCTACTCTGATAACAACCACATCAGTGTCCGTACCTAGGACCTGACTCAGCAGGCCCTCTGACCCGCTATGAACTGACTCAGAGTGAGAAGAAAATTTGTCCTTCCCAACCCTAGGACTTTATCCTCAGTCAATCAGCAGACACAATTTCCCAGCCCAAACTATCTTTAAAACTTACACTCCAGAATTCTCAAGGATGAAGACTTGAGAAATTTCTCTCCTCTCCACACTCGGCAGCCTTGCAATATTAAAAGCTTTCTCCACCACAGCACCTGCTGTCTCGGAGTATTGATTTCCTTCTGTGAGGTAGGAGCTAGAACCTGGCTGGGCAGTAACAGGAGTTGCTTTCATGCTGTTGGAAAACTGGTCAGCCCTTTCACATAAGTCTTATAGAGAGTGGGATATAAACACATGAAATCTAGATGGCTGACTAAATTCATCAAATTGCAAATAATGGGTTTTGGAAGAAGAGAATGCAAAGAAAAAAAGTGAATAGCCTAATAGAATAATTAGAATCCTATTTGTACAATTTTGGCAATAACAGACATTAAGTTTTCAGGTGGCTCCTGTGGCTCAAAGGAGTAGGGCGCCAGCACCATATGCCAGAGGTGTTGGGTTCAAAACCCAGCCCCAGCCAAAAACCGCAAAAAAACAAAAAACAAAAACAAAAAGACAGACATTGAGTTTTCAAAGGCAGCAATCCTTCTAGCTAGAGATGACTGAATGAAATGAAGATCTTATTTACCAATTGCAAAATTGCTCTAAATTTACCAGTGTGCGTGTGTGTGCTTGTAAGAGTGTCTTCATTCGCTGGGGTAAATAATCTACAGACCTTCTCTACATGTCCCCTTTTTTTCACCCTTAAGGACATACAGCTTCTGAAGGTGTTAGCTGTTAAATACATTTAGGAAGTTATCATCCTGACTTTAAGAGAGGTGAGCCAGATAAACAAGAAAACCCTTCGGGAAGAGAGATTGTTGGGAAAAGTTATCTTTCAGCTACATAGCAAGAGATACGGGAGTCAGCTTTTGAATCCAAATGTGTCCCTGGCAAAGAAGGAGGAGTTATTTCGCCCATAAAAAATTCTCCAGGTCAAGGAAAAGGAAGGGAAATAAATAAAAGGTGAGTTGGAATGACACAATGACACGATCTATTCTCCACCAGGGAGTGAGCAGTTGACACTGCCAACAGCCCTATTGTGTCCAGACACACTCTGTTATTACTGTTCTGCTATCGATGCCAACATAGCAATTCCAAACACTTTATGCTGCATCCTGATTTGCCCTGCGGGGTGTAAGCTGCTGGTATCTAGTCATTTTGAGACCGTGAAAAACAAAACAATTGCATTTGCTACCTGAGAGATGGAAGGCAATGCACTCCAGCTCTGTTATCTTCTGAAACTCTCTTCTGCAGTGTAGCAATGTAGCTGGAAGTAATTGAACCAGAATCGCAATCTAAAATAACCCCCCTGTAATCTTTAAAACCAATAGGTCTTTATCAAAGGAAATAAAAGCAAGAATGAGGTAAACAGAACATCAGAGAAATTTGCTTTACCCATTAGGTCTGGATGTGCTGAGGAGAAATGAGCAGGCTTCTATCCCAAGACGAGGGCAGCATTGGAGGATATAGAATATAAATTGAGGTTGCTTCCTTTGCTTGCTGTTTCATTCTTACCCTCTGTGGAAATCATCTGGCACATTTCATCACGTTCTTTTATTGAGTTTTGCAAAATAAATGATTTGAGAGTAGCAATCAATTACAGCCCACCAGTTGAGTATAATTCAGAGAAACAGAGTTCCTGTTTGCTAAAGGTAATAATAGCTAAATGCTGCTTTTGTATTTATACCCTCATAATGCATTACCCCGGAAGTGGCACAGAATTGCGTTGTTGTTTTTCTTTTATTGACTCCCATGGCTATACAGAAACATTACAGAAGTGAAGTTCCAAGAGCCACGAGGCAACAAGGTATCTTAGGGTAACAGGGAACATCTGTTTTAAGAAGGCAGTGTCCCAGCGACCAATAAAACATAGGTAATGTACCTTCGCATTGCAGCACAGAATAATTATCTCATACAAGTCACTCGGGACAAACTGATGTAGGGTGGCTTGCTTATGGGAATAAGATGCATCAAGTTCACCCCCATAACTCTGCTCATGTATCAGTATTACTTCTGTTCTTCAAACATCATCTTATCCCCCTTCTCTTCTTATTTTCTTCCATTTGTTCAACCATTCCATTCCCACCCCTCCTCTCCCTGTCATTCTTCTTCCTTAAATGATCATTGTGCAGACATTACAGGGTAACTAAACATTGTACAGCAGAACATTACAAAACATGTCCTCCCCATTTGAATAACTCCTGGACTAATTCTAACACAATACAATAATGAGGCAAATCTAAACTGCTAAAGGTACTCTTTGAAGGGAGAAGGCCATTCTGCTGGTGATCAAGGAAATCTGGGAAAGGTACAACATAAGGAATGGAATTTTGTTTTTATTTTATTTATTTTTATTTATTTATTTGAGATAAACTCTGACATTGTCACTCTTGGTAGAATGCCTTGGCATCATAGTTCATAGCAACCTCTAACCCTTAGACTCGAGCAAATCTCTTGCCTCAGTTTCCTGAGTCCCTGGAATTACAAGGCTCCACCACAACGCCTGGCTATTTTTAGAAATTGGGTCTCAGTCTTGCTCACGCTGGTTTCAAACTCTTGAACTCAATCTACCCGCCTTGGTCTCTCACAGTGCTAGGATTAGGGGGTGAGCCACCAGGCCCAGCAAGTGTGAAATCTTGTTTATGCTTGATTTCTGTCATTAATAATCTGACATATTTGGGTATTTTATGTGCATATTGTATTCCTATTCCAGGGCATAATTTACAGAATGGCAGAGACCTCATCTCTTTTGATTACTGATATATCACCAGTAGTGGTTTGTGAAGTCTGGCTTAGGGGAGATAATATAGTCCATTTAAAGAAGGAACATCCTTATTTTAGTTTTCTAATGCTAATCTAATAAATTACCAAAAACTTAGTGACTTAACACAAATTTATTATCTTATAATTCTGGAGATCAAAGGTGGAAATAGGGGCTAAGCAATGATGTCTGCAGAAGCTGTGTTTCTTTTTTGGAGACTCTGAGGGAGAATCCATTTTCCTGCCATTTTTAGCTTTAAGAGGCTTCCCAGATTCCTTGCCTATCCTTCCCTTTATCTTCAAAACCAGCATTACCTCACTAACTGTGTTATCTTATTTTTTCTCTGACCCTTCTGACTTACCCTTTTATGTATGTAAAAGCACAGTGTGATTTCATTGGAATGATCTGGGCAATAACAATCTCACAACGCAAAATGATTCATTTAATCATGCCTCCACAGTCCCCCTTTTAATGTAAGATAATATAGTCACAGGTTTTAGGGATTAGGAAGTAGACACCTCTGCAGGAGGGAGGTTGGGGCACTTTTTGGTTTACCCCAATCTCTGCCTTATTTCTCTGTGTTTTGTTACTCATTCATTTCTTTGAATTATTTCCTTTTCCACAAGGATTCTAAAGAACAGAGAAAATTTCTACCTTGTACTCAAGGCACCCAGAGAATAGATTCCAAAATATCTGTGCGGATTAACCAACAACTCCAAAGAACCAATATAGATAAATCTGAAAAGAGATTTTGATGGTTTTTTAACTTCTTACAGACTTTTATGGCCCCAGGGTCACAAATATTAACAATAGCAAAAACAATGGTAAAATGGAGTCAAGAAGTTCTACTTTATGTCATGTTCATTGATGTGACATTTGGGAAATTTGCTGAAACTCTCTGATGCTCAAGTTCTCATCTAGGAAATGAAGAGAGCAGCTCTTGTCCCCAAACTTACATATAATGCACTTTTGTTCATCGAGTTCTTGATTCCTTTATTCAATGGATCTATGTGTGTCAGATGCTTTAGTAGAGATGAGTAAAACATCTAAAAAGGAGTCAGGTTCAGCAAAGGCCTCATGAAAGAGTCAGGTTGAATCGAATCGAATCTTAGGGAATAGCTTGAGAATCGAAGGGCAAAAGGCAGCCGGAAGGAGAGTTGTTATTCTGAGGATCAAAAGAAAATTATAGATGGCGATGCTTTTCACACTCAAAGTATTATTTAGATGTAAATGATTTACTCTTTGTGAAAGAAATAACGTTTTCTATAGAAAATTCTAAATACGCATTTTACGTATCCTATAGAAATACGTTTTCTTTACATATCCTATAGAAATACGTTTTCTATAGAAAATTCTATAGAGAATATTAAACAAAGGAAAGGAAGAAAAAAATTTAGCAACTTCTTACACTGAAGATGATTGTTAATGATGCTACATGTTTCATAATGAGTCTCTATTTTCTGGATGTATTTTACAACCCATGGATTAAACTTGAATAATATTTTCTCTTTCTATGGAGTTAATCATATTCCCTTTAAGTATTGCTTAATAATAATTTCAATAACGGTGTAATAATCTATCATATGGATATGCAACTGCCTTCATTCCGTCTGCTATTTTTGATCTCAGCTATTCCCACTTTTCTTACTATTATTAAAAAAAATTACAATAAATACTCTTGAACACAGAGTTTTGTCAACATCTGTGATCATAATTATAATGAAGTAATAAGAATACCAAAAAAATGAACATTTAATAAATTATTTTCCATATTTCTTTGTGGTATAATACTTGGAAATGTCCCTTTGCCTTACTTTTCCCAACACTTATTGTTTTAAACACTTTTATCTTTTGACAGTTAAGAAATGTTCTTTATGTAATTTACATTCCTCATACTAACAGTGACATTGAATGTTCTTTATACGCTTATTACTTATTTCTATTTCTTCTCTCTCCTCTCTTGGCTTTTGGAGAAGAAGGCTATTCATGTGAAGTCAGAGAATCAAAGGGAACATTTCTTCTTTTTACTCTTCACCTTGTTCAAATCCTACCTGTTTTATTTTACCTATTGTCTCCCTCTATACAAATATTTTATGTTCAAGGGGTAAATAGAAAAGGAAGGGGGAAAAAGAGAAAAAGGAAAAGTTCCTAAAAAGGAGGAAGAGAGAAAAAAATAAAAAAGGTTAAAAGATAGGGTGGTGCCTGTAGCACAAAGGAGTAGGATGCTGGCCCCATATGCAGGAGGTGGTGGGTTCAAACCCAGCCCCGGCCAAAAAACCGCCGAAAAAATGGTTAAAAGATAATGCAGTAAAAGCAAACCAAAACAGTTTTCTTTAGTGCATCCCCTACCAATCACCTCCCCCACCCTCACCCGCCCCCACCCCGCCCCCCCCCACACACGCACATTAAGCAGATAGAATGAACTAAAGCCTTGGTTTTCCTAACTGTATTCCTTACAAACACCTGAATTTTGAAGACTTTTTAAGTATTTGCAAGAAGATCTTACATGAAAGAATTAAAGGAAATATGTAGCAAATTGTCTTCCTTCTCATGGTAACTGTGGATGTATTATAAAATCAGTTAGATATGAATTGTTAATTAAAGATGTCATATTATCTCTGGCAAAACACACCAAATGGGTAAACAAAGATTGACTTAGCCCAGCAGAGAAAGTGTCCTCATTAGCATGTACAGAAAGATCTATTTTTTTAAGATTTTTTTGGACTGAAAAATAACTCAAAATTTATCATTACTAACATGTTCGACATAACCTTAAGAGGTGTGCTAAGATCTGTTCAAAGTCACATAATGTCCTACCCAGTCTGGTGCATTTTTCCCAATGTTACACTGCACCTGACTTTAGATAAATAGAAATACCATAAAATTTCTATAAGTATATCTACTTAACATCTTAACAGTAATATAGTTAATTCATTTGTTTTCTTAAAAGATAAAAATATTTATGTGATAGGTTTTACTGATGCAGCAAAGAAACAAACACATGCAGCTGCTATTTACATAAAGGTTTCCATCAAGGATGCTGATGGATTAATATCCACTTGCAAAAGGGTCAGTCTGATAAGGAATCCGAATGTTTAAGTCTATAGGACATTGGCGACAAACCACACCACTTTTACAAAGATATCTTACTGAAATGCCTACTAATGAAAACAGACAGTATTAAATGAAATACACAAAGAGAATTCCTAATAATTCAGTTGAAAGCCTTTTTATTTTTTTAAGTGACACAGTGAAGAAGAAAATTTGTCATAATGGTTTTAAAATTGAGAACATTATCCCATCTTTTCTACTGGATGGCCCTCAGGTCATTCCTTGAGCAGCTGTTCCCACGTGAATTTAAGGGGAGGGACATTGCGAATGTTTCAATTTTTAGGAAATGATTGAACGTCTTACATGATTGAAGATAACTTAGCTAAAACTTACAGCTTGTGTCTCACATCACCCAGATTAATTCTCAAGAAATCCCTCGAGCCATCCACTTTCCTGAGACAGTCTGGATATTACATGGTTGAGAAAACATCGATTACAGACACAGACATTGATCTTTATTGTTCTTTCTCTTTTATTGTAATATTCACTTACTTCCACACAAATTGTGTGTAAAATAAAAATATGTGAAAAGGTAAAATCTTAGAACCCTTTAGAATAAATTACAGAAATGTCCTAATCACAATATTATATTTTCATTAATTTTAATTGTCTAAATTGATATATTAATCAAAAGGTTGTGATGTAATCTCATGTTCATATTTCACATATTATCATATCAACTCTAAGGGAGAGATGTTCCATCTTCTCTAGGGGGAATGAAATGTGGTCCACAGAGATTAAGTTCCTTGACACAGATTAAAAAATAAAACCTGACAAATAATGGAATGATTGCTTGAATTGTATGGAGACTCCAATTCAAGTGCACTTTCTACTAAAACAAGCATCTTCTTACTGGATCCATTTTAACAAATAGTTTTGTTACTTAATTGGATAATTCCTTACACAAAAAATGATTTCAGTGTTTTAGAAAAGACCACACCCCAGAAAGTAAAATAAATACTACTTTCATTTTTCCTTCATTTTATGTATATGCACTTATCCACACCAAACTTGATGGAGTGATTTTATCCAACTTTTCCCTCTCAAAGAACCTTGAGAAGACTTACTTTCATTTTCCACTGAAAGGGCTACCATTTTGTTTTTTATCCTTTGCATGATGAATCTTTCACTATGTGATCAGAAAATATAAATCGTGTGGCTTCACCTCCTCATGAAAGTGTCTAATTAAGATTAAACTTGTCCCTCTGGTATATGTAAAAGATTTAATTATAATCAAAATGATCTCAATTGAATAGCTTCTGTTTCAAAGAGTCACTCTCCCAGTGCTAAGAAGCTCATTAAATTCAATTTGCAGTAATACACTGCTGTCATGTTTCCCTTCTGAACCACAGTATTACATTAAAGTTCTTCGATTATTTCCCTGTAGGGCAGCATTAATGTCACATACCTTGTAAAAAAAAAAAAAAAGCTGAAGAGAAATTCAAATATGCTCTACCTTTTTTTCTTTAATTTTCTCAATAGATGTTAATGTTTAGTAGCAAGGAAAATATGCAATAAAGAGATTCCACAGGCCATCCACTGAAAGTGAGGAAAATAGTGAGAATAATTTATATTTCTCATCCTGGGCATCTCAAGAATCTTACTGAATGTGGGATTATAAGCATGTGGGCTTCTTCATATAATGTAGATGATATTTTTGGAATGTACTTTTCTAATTATCATAGGAATATGTTTTTCATGATTATATGAACATGGAGATCTGGCTGTTTTATTGTTCTTTTCAAGAAAGTTTGTTCTCCTGAAAATGTAGAATTCATGTATTCAAGGTGAAAAAGCCTTCAATCTGAAAATATCTAGTATTACAAAGTCTGCATAAGAGTAACTCTATTTGACTATTTGTTATTTAAATCAATCAAATAGAAATGTTAAAAATACTTTTCCTAGCTTGGCGCCGGTGGCTCAATGGGCTAAGGTGCCAGCCACATACACCTGAACTAGTGGGTTGGAATCCAGCCCAGGCCCGCCAAACAACGACGGCTACAACCAAAAAATGGCCGGGCGTTATGGCGAGCGCCTGTAGTCCCAGCTACTTGGGAGACAGAGGCAAGAGACTCGCTTGAGCCCAGGAATTGGAGGTTGCTGTGAGCTGTGATGCCACAGCACTCTATCCAGGGTGACAGCTTGAGACTCTGTCTCAAAAAAAAAAAATTCTTTTCCTTTTAAATATGAATTTTTTTTCTAACACACGTAGTGTTACTTCTCCAAAACACATACTAAACGATTTGAGTTTCTGAGATAACTATTCAACAAATACAAATAGAAAATTTTGGCTTGGCACTCATTGCTTAGTGGCTAGGGCTCTGGCTATGTACACTGGGCTTGGCGTGTTCCAACCTAGCCCAGGGCCTACTAAACAACAAGGACAACTACAATAAAAAAAAAAAAAAAAAGTTCAGGCATTGTGGCAGACACCTGTAGTCCTGGCTTCTTGGGAGGCGGAGGCTTAAATCCAAGAGTTTGAGGTTGCTGTGAGCAGTGATGTCACAGCACTCTACTAAGGGTGACTAGCTAGGGGGGTGGGGTCTTGGGGTCTTGGTGTGTGCCACACCTTTTGGGGGCAAAACACGATTGTAAGAGGGACCTTACCCAAAAAATGCAACCAGTGTAACATGGTTTCTTGTACCCTCAATGAATCCCCAACAATAAAAAAAAAAAAAAGGAAATTTCCTAAAGGATGCTTGACAACTACACAATAAGCAAAGTTGAAATCCCTGGTAAAAAACAATATGCTAAATCTTTAAAAAAATGTATTCTCTTTCAAGAGTTATGCCTCAAAATATAAAGCAATGCCACAATGCCACATCTGCAATTCAGTACATGTTCCTGTCATTACAGAGGTATTACAGAAAGAGAGGATATTAGGCAGGTGGCAATTTGGAAAGCTGTTGAGAGTTACAGAAATACAAAATCATGTGTCTCTTTACTGTTTTGTTTAGTTTACCAAACAAGGATATCAAGACTAAAATAAAATTTAAAAATAATATAATACATGAATGCTTCTATCCAACACCAGACAATAGGGTGCTTTGGTTAACTTCCAATTTATCAATTAAATAATCGGTCTGGAGATTGCAGTCTTGTAGTGAGCGTTAAAAATGTCACCTAACTTTTGAATTTAGTTTGCCTCTCTATCTCCTTTACTTCTTTCTTTCTCTCCATCTTTCCCTTTCCCCTTCCTTTTTTGTTACTTTATTTTTTAATTGTAAATATTTGTTTTTATTTATACAAATGAAGTAAACACATTTTTGCATAAAACTTAGAACAATTAATCTTCTCACTAACAGCAAGATGATGCTCATTTTTCCATAGCTTCATCAATACCAGTGGTTCTCAATCTTCCTAATGCTGCGACTTTAATACACTTCCTCATGTTGGAGTGACCCCCAACCATAAAATTATTTTCATTGCTACTTCATAACTGTAATTTTGCTACTGTTGTGAATAGTAATGTAAATATCTGATATGCAGGATGGATTTAGGCGACCCCTGTGAAGGGGTCGTTTGAATTTGCTTATCCTCAACATATTTTAACCTTAAAATAACACATCTTATTCAGTCTTATAACACCATGTACAGTTTAGTATAATGTCTAATAGGTCATAAGCAACTGAAGTGCATGGGAATGAATTATTTTATTTAAAAAATACCATTCTCTTTCCTTGTATTCTATTTTTTATAGACACAGTTTTGTTTTTTTTTTTAATAATTTTATTGAATCATAATTATGTACATTGGTGCAATCACAGGGCACGATTCATATACATTCAGAAATATTTTGATCATACTGTTACAGATATCCTTCATGGCATTTCCTTGATCACTAT
>CAUYON010018462.1:0-24412 GCA_963573935.1 Arctocebus calabarensis
GAGGTCTGCTACATAGAAGGCATCCTTATCATCAGAAGAGGAAACTTCATTGATTTTTTGGTCCAGAATGTCCTTGGCAATAAAACCTTCATCAAGCAAGTGGCAGTCAAACTCTTCATTACTAATGTTGTTCATGGTTTCTTGATGTTTCTTTGAAAAACTATGAGAAGGAATTTAAAGAAATACTTCCAGCTTCTCACAAAGGTCATTCTCCAGGAATTCTGAATCCCACTGCGTGTGTCCTCTGAGCAACAGTGGAAATGTTCTTAGAGCATCGGGGTGCTGCAGGCCAGCCCCATGGAGAAGCCAGAAAGCCGGAGCCACAGGAGCACTCGGCCACCCCTGCCGCACCCTGCAGCACCTGCAGGAAATGCTGGCCCAAGGCGGTGCCAGAGGCCTGGGCTGCGACTTCAGGGACTGACTTCCACATTTTCAATGTCAATAGAAAATGGGTTATGGAAAAAGCTATATGTCCTGTTCATAGAGATGAAGCTCTTTAAATCTAAATTGGAACTCCTTTTGCAACTTTTCCAGTGAATCCACACATGTTTTGTTTGGGAATGCAACCAATGGTTTTTCCTCTAACAGATTTTGCGGCCCGGGATGAGTCCGCTGCTAAACAGGACAGGCAGCAGAGGCAAAAACACCCAGCGGGCCGGATAAACGTCCTCGGCGGGCCGTAGTTTGAGGACCCCTGTACTATGCCATCTATGTATGTAGCAAAATAGCATTTGTACCCCATAAATGTATACAAATAAAAAAGAGAAATGAGATATAGTATTTGGCAAAGCTTCGAATAATAAGGGAAAATAAGAGATCTCAAACTGAACTCTTAGAAAATATGAACTAAGCAGACAAATCCTTAATCCTCTAAGTAAAATTTATTTGAAGTACTGAATACCCACTGATTGGAATGAAAATGATAAAATATTTTGATTCCCTTTTGTATGCTTTTCCTGGTGTTTAATACAGTTTCTTTGGAACGTATTTTATGTTAAGGCACTTTTAGAAATAGTTAACTCATGCTTGTTTTTTTTTTTTGAGACAGTCTCTCTCTCTCTCACCCTGGGTACAGTGCCAAGGTGTCATTGTAGCTCACAGCAACCTCAAACTCTGGGGCTCAAATGATCCTCCTGCCTCAGTTTTTCTATTTTTAGTGGATATAGGGGTCTCACTCTTGCTTTGGTTGGTCTGTAAACTCCTGAGCTCAAGCAGTCCACCTACCTGGGCCTCCCAGAATACTGGGATTACAGGCGTGATCCTCGTTCTTGATTGTTTAACAAGGGTTGTCATTTGCTTTTATGTTCCTTTACATTACAATAATGTGTTTTAGGAAAGCATAGTGGGGGAATGTTGAAATTGACCTTTTTTTTTTTTTTTTTTAATGAAAACTGCCACATTTTATTTCCTGCTCCAAGAAAGAGCCTGTGTGGTCTGATAGTTGTCTATTTCCAATTGTGGTTAACATCTGTTTGATAAATATGATCACTTCTCGTGTTGCCAGCCCTGAGAAGTGGATGATGGTCGCTCTGCCCTCAATATGAAATAGCTAGAAGACTACCCACAAGGGACAGCAAACCTTCTATCTGTGCTATTTGTTACTGACACTAGTGATTGTAAGTTAGTCACCTTCACTGTCTTTGTTCAGTCTATGAATTTAGGCTTTTTCTTATGCAAGGATGGGGTTGGTACTAAGGTCTGCCTTCCTTATAAAGGTGGGATGAAGATCAAATGAGATGGAATCCAAAAGCCTTTGAAAATACAAAACACTGTAGAAACACCATTAATGCAGGCAAGACCACATGGTGGAGATGGAAAATATTTAGAAGAGTCAGTGAGGAAAAGGGCTGAGACCCAGAGCATTGCTGATCTCTAAGACTGTGGAAGCCCTGGATGGCAGCACTGCCTTGGTAAGTAGTTATTGATGGGTTAAAAATTACCTCTACCCACAGCATATTTCACTGCTTAGGGCAGTGTTTCCCAAAGGGAGCTAAAAGTGTGGTAGTATATGAGAGGATTTTGTTGATTCATATTTTTTGTTTATTTCTTTGTTTGAAACAGTCTCACTATGTCACCATGGGTAGAGTGCTGTGGTGTCACAGCTCACAGCAACCTCCAACTCTTGGGCTTAAGTGATTCTTTTGCTTCAGCCTCCCAAGTAGCTGGGACTACAGGTGCCCACCACAACATCCAGCTATTTTTGTTGTTGTTGTCGAACCCTGGGCCAGGGTTCGAACCTACAAGCCGCAATGTATGTGCCCAGCGCCCTAACTGCTGAGCTACAGGCTCCAAGGCTGTCAATTCATCTTAAAACAAGAAGGGGAGCCTTTGGAGAATCTCTGTAAGAGGTGGAGAGAGAGCACATCTGGCATTAATTTCTGGTCTCTTACTCTTTCAGTATGTTCCGCATCATGGTACTAGTTTAATCTTTCTTTCCAGGTTAATCAGTCTTACCTGTCTCTCACATTTATTTGAGTACTTGTCATGTGTTAGGCTCTGCTACGGATCTAAAGTCCTAGTAAGGAAGACAAGTACATAAACAAGTTGTGTTGGAACTGTCAGAATCCTTTGTTGCTTCCCATTGGCTGTGAGATAAAAGTTTCAACTCCTGAACTTTAATTGGGTTTTCCAATTCTGTGCCCCTGTATTCTCAACCTGTGGGTCGCGACCCCTTTGTAACAATGAAAATACATCCTGCATATCAGATATTTACATTACGATTTGTAACAGTAGCAAAAAATACAGTTACAAGGTAGCAAAAAAAATAATTTTATGGTTGGGGGTCACCACGACATGAGGAACTGTATTAAAGGATCACTTCTTAACTTCCAAAGTATTTATTGTGCTGGGCTGTGGGAATGCAGAAGGTTCTAAAATCAAAGGATCTAGGTGGGAATTTCAAAGTCTTCTCCCTCCCTCTTGTGCTCTTATTGTCAGGGCCAGTGCGGTATTAACCACTGGAGCAGATGCTGACCCGTGATGTTGGCTGTGAGTTCTGTCTTCCAAGATAGGTGGATTTGCAAGGGCAGGGACAGTGCTTGTGCTTGCACACAGGCATTTAGTAAATGCTTAGTGATGGGGAAATAATTCACTTCAGAATGGGCAAGGGAGGGACTGGGATTAAGTTTTCCTAGCCTCAGCTCTCCTTAGTATTTTAGATTTTCTCAGGGTATTACTGTATCAAATTTGAATAGCATGCTATTTAATTGAAAGTTTCTAGAATGGCATTTACATTGACTTAACATTTCTGAAACCTACAAATTTTAGAGGAAGAAACCAGCTGATAATGGAAATTAAAAAGCATAAAACACAGAAGATTTTACTAACAAAATTAGGGTGAAAAGCTAAATATGTTATTCTGTAGGAACTGTTAATGTGAGAATGGAAAAGATAAAGAAAAGTGATTATTTTCCCTCAAATGTTTTCCCCCCAAAATTAATTCGCCCTTGTTATGAAATTGCACGTACTGAAGCGTAGAGAGTGGACGTAGAAAGTGAAAGCTCCGTATGTATGTTCTGCCAACCAGAGGTGACCATTATAAGTTTGGTGAATATTCCCTCTGAACTTTTTTTGTGTTTATACAATAAAGTAGTTGATATCTTTGTGTTTTGTTTTTGTTTTGTTTTTAAGAAACAGTTTAACTTTCTAGGGTTAAACACCTAGGTAGAGAGCTGTGACGTCACAGCTCACAGCAACCTCAAACGCCTGGGCTCAAGCAATTCATTTGCCTCAGCCTCCCAAGTACAGGTGCCTGCCACAACACCTGGCTATTTTTTTTAGAGATGGGGTCTTGCTCTTCCTCAGACTGTTCTTGAACTGGTGAACTGAAGCAATCCGCCCACTTTGGCCTCCCAGAGCATTAATATCTTTTGAAAGATATGTAATCAAATTGATGCAAGAAAAGGGTACCAATTTTAATATACGTATGTGTATTTAATACATAGATAGGACTTTATCATGCTTATATAAACATTTTAAAGGATATCCTATTTTAGCCCTGAAAATCCTTATTCCTACCTTGTCTGATGGTTCTTTAAAAATTTCTATCCTGGGCAGTGCCTCTGGCTCGAGTAGGGCGCTGGCCCCATATACCAAAGGTGGCGGGTTCAAACCTGGCCTCGGCTGAACTGCAAAAACAGAAAAATAGCCGGGTGTTGTGGCAGGCGCCTGTAGTCCCAGCTACTCGGGAGGCTGAGGCAAGAGAATCACCTAAGCTCAGGAGTTGGAGGTTGCTGTGAGCTGTGATGTAACAGCACTCTACAGATGGCAACAAAGTGAGACTGTCTCTACAAAAAAAAAAAAATTCCATCCTTTCAGCTCATACCATGTCACCACTCCACTAAAGAAAAAAAGATATTCTTACAGTAAAAACATTTTTATGTAAAACTTCTGAATTTCACATTTATCAACTTAATTTGGATTTTCAAAACTGGTTTTCGTGAAGGTGGAGCTCAGATGAGGAGTGGAAGCTGACCTGCTCTAATCCTCTCAGATCCAGTTCTCTATCAGCTCTCTAAAAGCTGTGCGAAGTTAGTTCCTCGGAGGCCTGCCCGGGCCTTTCCCAAATGACTCCATTTCAGAAAAATGGGTTTCTGTTCAAAGACAGAATGTCTTTAAGACAGAAAGGGGTTCTTTGTCGTCTATGTATATACATAATGGATTCATTTCCTAACTTGGATTTCTTTCTACTGATTCATAATGTGATCTAACAAGTTCTTTTTCTCAAGTCTAAAAAGTGTGGAGCTGATCCCCTTTCTCAACTAAAGAGAGATTAAGACAAGCAGTTTGGAAACTAATAGAATGTTGGTGGGACCTTGGTGGGATTTTGGAGCTCCTGGGCAGACTAGTGTTTGGCAATCAAGTGGGTATACCGTAAGAGCCTGGCTGACTCCCTCCCTGGGAGGGAGGCCTTTTGTGGGTCCAACTCATTATAAGTTTAGGAAGCTAATTAGATTCTTTCAGTGAGGATGATAAGATTCTAAGGATGTGACTCTACAAACTAAAAAAAAAAAGACCTGATTGATAAACTGAAATCTCAGTTTACTGATTTATACTTAACCTTTGTGTCTTCCTGAGAAATGGAGGAAATAGTAGCACCTATTTCATAGGATTATTAGGAGCACTGAAGTGAGATCATTGGGGCCATGTGTTAATTAATAGAGTAAAGTTTGAATGCTCGGTAGCAGTGGCGGTGGTGAGAAGTGAATGGGTTCTGGACATAATACTGTATTTTGAAGGTCGAGCTGATGGATGGGTTGCCTGGATGTGGAGTATGAGGGAACTTTGGAGTTGTCTCTAACTCCTCTCTATTTAGCCTGAGCATCTAGAAAGATGGAGCTGCCATTTTCTGAGGTGGGGAACTGTAGCGGGAGAGAGGGTAGAGGGGTTAAAATCAGGAGTTTGATTTCAGATGTTTTTAGTTTGAAATGCTTATTAGACCTCCAAGTGGAGATATCGGGTAGGCAGTTGGAAAAAAATCATGGCGGATTTCAGGGACGAGGTCCAGGCTTAAGCTAAGAATTTGGGGATCATAAGTATGTATAATAAATGGTATTTAAAGTCATGAGATTCGATAAGATCACGAAGGGGTAATTACAGATAGAAAAGAGAAATGCTTGGTATGGTAAGGGCCTCGTAAATGTTGACAGTTACTCCTATTATGATCCCTACTTACATGTATTGTTACTAGTCATTGGAAATATTACAGAACTGCTAGTGAATAAAAGTCTCATTTTCTTAGCTTGAAATCTATTTATTTATTTAGAGACAGAGTCTTACTTTGTTGCTCTCGGTAGAGTGCTTTGGCGTCACACTGCTCACAGCAACCTCCCGTTCTTGGGCTTAGGCGATTCTCTTGCCTCAGCCTGTCGAGTAGCTGGGACTACAGGTGCCCACCACAACACCCAGCTATTTTTTGTTGCAGTTTGGCCAGGAGCCGGGTTTAAACCCGCCACCCTTGGTATATGGGGCCAGCGCCCTATACTGAGCCACAAGTGCCACCCTTGAAACCTCTTTAAGACACCAGTGTTCTATGAGAAATTTCCATAGGGAATGTGGTAGCAAGATCCAGGGAGTTAGATGACCCTAGTTAGTGCTTCTTGAAGTTGTACACTCGAGAGCTTATGGCTTCAGGTGATAGGATTTGATAGGCTTGGGTTTACTCTGTACCAGCAGCGAAACCACTTTGAACCTCAGCTTTTTCATTTATTAAAAAGGGATTACCTTGCAGGGATGTTGGGAGGATTCAAGGAGTGGAGACCTCGCCACCCGCACAGGTTACTTCTCTGGAGCTCACTGGAGATAATGGAGATGGCTGGTCTCTGTTGTGCTTCATTTTTCTTGTTTTTCTCTTTATTTTCACTGATTTCCCCTTACCCCATTGTGTAGTATCATAGTATCATGCTTCTTCTTAAAACTTATTTCAATTATTTGCTCCCCCTTCCATTGTTTGATGTGATTCATTGCGTATAATTAGATAATGTTTCTTTCTTTAATTACAATTTTTTTTTAACCTGCCACCCTCCTACGGAGCCCTACTTGCTGAGCCACAGGTGCCGCCCCTTTAATTATAATTTTTGTTTTTAGGCAGTGTCTCACCCCAGAATGCCATGGCCGCAGCCTGGCTCACACCAACAATCTCAAACGCCTAGGCTCCAGAAATCCTCCTGTCTCAGCTTCCTGAATAGCTGGGACTATAGGCACCTGCCACCACTCCCTGATAATTTTTTTTCTATTTTTTGTAGTCAGAGGGTTTCACTTTGATCTAGTTCAGCGTTTCTCAACCTGTCGGTCATGGCCCCTTTGGGCGTCGAATGACCCTTTCACAGGGGTCGCCTAAATACATCCTGCATATTAGATGTTTACATAAGGATTCATAACAGTAGCAAAATTACAGTTATGAAGTAGCAACGAAAATAATTTTATGGTTGGGGGTTACTAGAACATGAGAAACTGCATTAAAGTGTCTCAGCCTTAGGGAGGTTGAGAACCACTGCTCGAACTTGTCTCAAACTCCTGACCTCAAGTGATCTTCCCACCTCACCCTCCCAGAGTTGTAGGATTATAGGCCTGAGCCACTGCACCTGGCCTACAATTTAATCTCCTTATTGGGATTTAAAAGATACTTTTTCTTACCAGCAGCACATTTATTCATTCATTTTGAATGCGGATTGGAAATCTAGTGTTCATTCCTAAGGTTTGAGTTTTTAAAGGGGACATAGCTTAAATGGGTCCTGTCCTGCTTGCCCCATGAAGATGGGGCAATAGGGTTATCATTTCTGAACCTCTGTGGCCCTAGGTAGCAGCCAGAACATGGAAACTTCCTGATAATATCTAGTATGGTCTTCAGGAAAGATATTTGGGGAACAGTTCAAATACCAGAACTGCTGAAACTATCTGGCACATAGCACGGACCATTCCAAGAAGTAATACATTTCCATTGTTAGAAGTATTTGAAGCTCACAAGACCATTTTAAGAGATGGTCAAATAGGTGGGGTGCAGTGGCTCATGACTGTAATCCTAGCACTCTGGGAGGCCGAGGCAGGTGGATTGCTTGAGCTCAAGAGTTCGAGACGAGCCTGAGCAGAGTGAGACCCTATCTCTAAAAATAGCTGGGCACTGTGGTGGGCACCTGCAGTTCCAGCTACATAGGAGGCTGAGGCAAGAGAATCACTTGACCCTAAGAGTATGAGGTGGCTGTGAGTTGTGATGCCACAGCACTACCAAGGGCAACAAAGTGAGATTCTGTCTCAAAAAAGAAAAAAGAAAAGAGATGTTCTAATGAAAAAAAATAGCAGTGGCTTGCCACCCAGTGGTTAGGGTGCCAGCCACATACCCTGAGGCTGGTAGGTTTGAACCTGGACTGGGCCAGCTAAAGCAAAGATGGCAATTGCAACAACAACAACAAAGAACAAAAAGCCAGACGTTGTGGCGGGTGCCTGTAGTCCCAGCTACTTGGGACGCTGAGGCAAGAGAATCGCTTAAGCCCAAGAGTTGGAGGTTGCTGTGAGCTGTGAGATTCTGTCTCAAAATATATATACATAAAGTTTAACAACAGAAGTAGAAATAGCTAGCCTTTGAGCTTTTGTGCCAACCTTTCTTAGTCCAGGGGATGTGCCCGGCAATAGGTTTGCTCTACTCACCGATAAGACTGTACCTATAGGCTTTTTGTTTTAGTGTCAGGTGGTCCCATTTCAGAGGTCTTCAGATCTGAGCTGAAAGAGCCAGAAGGGATTTACTGTGATGTAAATTACCTCATCTAATCCTTGTAACCTCTCTGCAAGGTACCCATCAACGAGTATGTAACCTGAGGCTCAGGGACTAGCTTTAGTTGTTATTTCTGAGAGGGGGCAAGGTAAAAACTACAATTCATGAATATGAAGAAACTGTTTTTGTTGTTTTTAGAGGAGGGCAGCTTTCTTTAAAACTCCCAGGAGCTCCTAAAAGTTTTATGTATATAGTTGTCATATATGTCATGCTTTATCAAAATAGCCTCTTGTCGAAAACATTTTGTGTTTAGTTCAGATATGTAGTTCTTATATTTTAGTAAATGCAGTCACTTTCTTTGAACAAAATGAATGTTTACCCAACTAACACTTCAATATTATGTACTTTTTTTTAACTGAGAAAGATTAGGTATAGTGTTTTAGAGAGATATTTAAAACACTTGGTTTAACTGCTAGCAGTCATTCTCTTTCCCTTTCTGTTGATCTGCTTGGACTGCAAATGCTAAGGCAGATGAACTTGCCTATTTTTTTTTGATAACTTCTAATTCATGATTTGGAATGAATGTGCCCTAAAGAAGAAAATTTATTTATTTCTACCAAGAAGTGAAAGTGAGGTGCTCCTTAATAATTTCCAGGGAACCTAGGTCTGTGAGACTGCCCACTTCTCAGGGGTGGCGAGGTACAGCGCACAGTAGGGCAGAGGCAGTGTCACCAGAGGGACTGCTCAGCTGCCTGCTCACTCCCCTGGGGAGGGGAGGCCTGTGTGGTTCAGCGCCAACGAACGCTTCAGGAAACAAAAGGATGGGTTGGTCCTGGAAGACTGTTTTAACATTAACCAGTTCATGAAAGATCAAAATATGTAAGAAATTTGGTTTAATAAGTTCCTGTAAGCTGGGCGTTGTGGCGCACGCCTGTAGTCCATCTACTGGGGAGGCTGAGGCAAGAGGATTACTTGGAGCCCAGGAGTTTGAGGTTGCTGGAGCTGTGATGACACAACACTCTAACCTAGGGCAATAGAGTGAGACTCTGTTTCAAAAAAAAAAAATAAGTTTCCCTAATGTTAATTGCCACATTAACCTTCTCTGGCAAAACCACACAGGAGGCTAACCTTAATAGAGAAAGATGTTAGGTGGCAAGATCATCAGAGACAGTGACTTTGACCCAGTAGAGAAACTTAGCTCAGCACTAGTAGTGTCTGACTCGGGTTTATAGCGTAGCTGACTCAGTCCCAGTGTTGCCACTGCTCTATGCTCTTGAGGCTACAGCCTGGTCATTCTGATTAGAATTTGAGTTTTACTAAAGTCTTCAATCATACTGCTACAGATAATGGACTATTCTTGCTCATTGCATTAATTTCCCCTAATTTTACTCTCAGGATAAACAGCCTCTAATTTATTTGTTTGTGTAATTTGTTTATTTAAAACCTTTATAAACATTTAGAACCTTTAGGTCTCTGTTCTCCCAGATTTTGTTCTGTATATTAGATATTCCCCCCCCCCAGGAGGATTATGTCCTACATACTGTTTGTAACCTATTTTATTAGTTTGTTTGGAGAATATGATTTATTTTTAGAGCCACCTAAATTTCTTTTATTTTTATTTTCTAAGTTTAGCAGAGAAATAGTGAACCACCAATACTACCTTTGTGTTGCTTAATTTTCTTGCTGAAAAATTTTAGGTTCTCAAATACTATACATCAGTTGTATTGGTTTTTAAAATAATTTCTTGTAATAGTTGTACTCTAATTCTTAGGAGACACCTTTTATTACCCATTTTCTTCAATGGGGATTTGAGTAAATATTATAATAACAGTTTTATTTTTATTGAGTCTCTGACTTTTATATTAAAGTAGCCACTTGACTGTAAAGCAAATCTGTATCTGGATTTCTAGACATTTACAAGGCAACTTCTTTAATTAGATATTTAGCAGTTTTTGGCCTTTAATGGAGCTCTCTCATTCAGGTACCATTGAGCTGTGTAAGAGTAATATAACTACTGCTTGCATAGTATCCCCTCTGGCATTTAGAGGAATTGATCGTACTCCTGAAAGGCAAACACTCTGCTTTAGTTACGGAGCCTTTTGTTATATGTAGTGCTAAGCCACAGCTACCCCTTACAAGCCTGCTGGACAGAAATATTCACACATATATTTGTAGAATCCTGGATTTATTGTAGCATTTTTGTCATACTATAGTATTCTGAAATTGTCTATGAATGGATTATAACATTTATTGTCATGGTTATTTCTGGGATTATTGTAGAAGGCTGGACATTGTCACTGGGCAGAATTGGGCAGTAAACACCAGCTTTAAAAAATATGTTTCAAACTGGGCATGGTGGCTCTCACCAGTAACCCTAGGGCTCTGGGAGGTCCAGGCAGGTGGATCGCCTGAGCTCAAGAATTCAAGACCAACCTGAGGAAGAGCAAGACATGGTCTCTACTGAAAATAGGAAAACTAGCTGAGTGTGGTGGTGGGCACCTATAGTCCCACACACTTGGTAGGCTGAGGCAAGAGGATCACTTGAGCCCAAGATTTGAGCCTGCTGTGAGCCTTGATGTTACGGCACTCTACTGAGGGTGACAAAGTGAGACTGTGTCACAAAAGAAACAAATCAACTTCATTTGCAAAAATAAGTGGTGGACCACCTTTGGCCTGCAGGTTGTGGTTTGCCACCTCCTGGTCTAGTGCTTTGGTTTCTGGTCTTTGTCTCGCTTGTGTATCCACAGCAGCAGTTTTCATAGAGTTCCACTGATTTATTTGTTAGGTAAGGTGAAATTGTAGAAGAACTGAATCTTGTGCAATTGATAAAAGCTAGGTTTTTCCCCCCTCTTCTCTTTAGGACATTTTATTTCCTTACATCAAAGAAAATGTTAAAGAGTATCTGCAGACACATTGGGAAGAAGAGGAGTGCCAACAGGATGTCGGTCTTTTGAGGAAACAGGTAGGAACATTTCTGCTTCACCTTCCCAAGTGTCTTAGAGTTAAGGGTACTTAGGGACTTAGAATATCCTCTGGGTATAGTTGAAAAGACGTGCCCTGATTCACAGATGACAGACGTTGCAGCAACTTGCCTTCTCAGGAATTCATGGGACATAATTAAAGGCCAGATCATGGCAGTTTGTTGTCTTTAGAATTGCCTCTTTGTAGAGTTATTTAAATTGCATAAAAATGTCATATTTATAAAACTAAGTCTTTTCTGGTTGGAATGCAAAGGTTTTGTGTGGTCTCTGCGTTTTTCATCCCTTTCTCCAAACGACACCTTTTGTCATTTTCCACTCTCTCCTGCCCCATCTTCAGTGCTCCTGGGTCTTCACGCCCACACCCCCTCCAGACTACTCACGCCTGGGCCTCCTGGCCCGGCCTTCGCGTTTGCCTGTGTCTCGTGTGCTTTCTGCTGCTTTCTGTGTGCTGCATGCTGTGTGCTGTAGATTCCTGCTCTTGTTTTGGTTGGAATTGCTTCAGTGGCAAAGATCTTAAGTGCTGTGTGGAGCTAACTCACCGGCAGTTATGTTTTAGTTAGTAGTCTTGTCTTGTCCTTCCTTGGTCCTTGTCTGGTCCTGTCTTGGTCTTGTCTTAACTAGGTCTTGCTCTGTCACCCAGGCTAGAGTGCGGTGTCATCATTACTCACTGCAATTTCAATGTCCTGGGCGCCAGCAATTCTTCTGCCTAAGCTTCCCAAGTAGCTAGGATGATAGGGGTCAGCTACCATGCCCTGTTAATTTTCTTTGTTTTTAGCAGATACAGGGTCTTGCTCTTGGCTCAGGCTGATCTCAAACTCCTGACCTCAGGCTATCTTCCCACTTCCGGCCTCCCAGAGTGCTGGGATTATACCCATGAACTACCTTGCCAGGCCCTAGTTTTCTATATTGGATACCATGGAATGTTCTCTGTATATTTTTTAATGTTAAGAGTTAGGATTAGAAACACCAAAATATTCTTTGGAGAGTGGAGTGTTTGGGTTTGTTGAATGTTCTAAATAACTTAGAGTTAATCTTTAATACAATAAATCCTTAACATTGTTGGTAGGTTGATAGGTTCTTGGAAGACTTTAAGTAAAATGATGTATAGCAATCATCAGACCAGGTTTTTTCTCATCAATGTTACAGCAAAATGATGTTGAAGGAAAAAACATTATTTGAGAACCTTCTATATGTCTTTCACTTAAATTCACAGTTCCCAAGAACCTTTGATGATGTTAAGTGAAGACTTAGGTGCAATCTTCCCTTACTTCCTTTTTTGTTGCAACCCTTGTTGAATCATACATATCCCCCTATTATAGTAAATAACTGTACATATATATGTACTTTAGAGATTAGACTGCATTGTCACAAGGTCAAGTTCTAAATGACTAGTACCATTTTTGCGGAAACTGAATGTGAACCAACACTAGTACTTCACTAGCTTCTTTTCACTGAATTCCAGGCATAAACAAATTTATGACATTTTCTTTGTTTCTTTTTGACTTAGTTATAGTGCAGAGAAAGTGATCAAATTTAATTGAAGTCCTGATTTGTTGACCCTAGTGAGTCAGTCAGCAAATTGTCTTATGCTGTCATTCTGTGCCCTTCCTTCTCAAGCGTACACCATGGAAGAGCACAGAATGACAGAATGAGACAGCTCCAGCAGTCCAGGAAAGGTAATGTACATTTATCAGTCCAGGTCCTTTCAGGAATCATTTGTATCAGCTCCAGAGTGTATGAAACTTTAATTTGCAGCAGCGCTATAGTTAATGATAGTTGGAGAAAGTTGGTCTACTTGGTTTTGGGGTCTCATTTTAAGCTATCTTTTTTAGAGTAAAAAAAACCAAAGTGTGTTTTTCTGACTTAAAGGCTGAAGAAGATGCCCACCTGGATGGGGCTGTTCCCATCCCTGCAGCGTCTGGGAATGGAGTGGATGACCTGCAGCAGACAATCCAGGCTGTGGTGGACAACGTGTGCTGGCAGATGTCTCTGGACCGAAAGACCACTGCCCTCAAACAGCTGCAGGGCCACATGTGGCGGGCGGCATTCACCGCTGGGCGCGTGAAGGCAGAGTGCGTCTCACGCTAGTCCAGACATTTCACCAGCCCCAAACCCAAGTTGGTTTTTCTAGCCCTCTCTTCCCAGTGTAGGCTGAATAATTACTAAAATAGATTAAAGTGACATTCTTTTTATTCTAACAAGTAAGTTTTTTTATTTTATTTTTTTCAAAGCTGAGCTAAAGCATTTCACCCAGCGAAATCCACAGACCTGCGTGTGTGGCTTTGTGGGATGGTTGAAAGACTTTAGTCCTAACAGCTTCCTATAAAACTGCCTTGAACTAAGTCATACTTGGTCCTCAGCACCCGAGTGACAGTAACGTCGGGCTGCTTTCCAGGAACGCTGGTTACCTGCTTTCTCCTCTGTTAGAGTAAGAATGCTATGGGATTATGTGCTCTGTTATTTTGGGGTCACTTAGAGAATGTCTGCACTGCTACTTTTTACTGTCCTCATTTGAGCAACTTCTACAAATCCTTATTTGTAGAGTTCCTAGTCTGTTGTCTGATGTAAACCCTAAGATTCAAGATCGTTTTTAGCTGCCTGTATTTCTTTTGTATTTCTGTCAAACAAGATGTTATTGTTTTATTTTATATTCTTTACATGGAGCTTCTACATTTTAAATTTCAGGATATGCCAAAGATCTGAGAATACCAGCTGGGTTCTCGTAGTAAAAGACACAAAAGAGCCGAGCCAAGAGATGGTGCTCCTAGCAGGGACCCTTCTGGTGATCTTTGTTCTGTAATTACAAAACCAGGGACTTGGCATACATGACCTTAAACTGCTAAGGTACTGCTTTGGAGCAGTGACAATCTGCAAATTTAATGTGGGAAACTCTGGGTCCGTGACTGCAAAGAAAATCAGGGCACTTACAGTTACATGTCCTGGCTTTCAACGTGTTGATCTCTCCTTCAGTTAGCGCACGCTAAGCCCATTAGTACACGTTCACTGGAAGGTTTCTAGTTGACGTTTTACAGATGACTGATTTCACAACTAGAGTTCCCTATGCTTCTCTTTTCAACCTTTTTGTGGGGTTATTTCCTCCGTGAATATAGACGACACCGTGAAATTCGTAAAAGAGTGTCAGGAGTCAGAAAATCAGACGCTGTTTGGAAATTTGCCCTGTGAGATAAGGCTAATCTCTTAACTGCTACTTAAGTATTTTTTTCCCTATATACTAAAATGTTAGGTTTTCTTAGTTCTCAAGCAACGACAACAACAAAATAGCTGGGTGTTGTGGTGAGCTCCTGTAGTCCTAGCTCCTTGGGAGGCTGAGGCAAGAGCATTGTTGAAACCCAAGAGTTTGAGGTTGCTGTGAGCTGTGACGTCACCGCACTCTACCAAGGGTGACATAATGAGATTCTGTCTCAGAAAATATGTATACATAGTTCTCTTTTTAGCTAATCAGAGTTTTATAGCTTTGAGCTTCCAAACCTTTTTTTAAATCATTTTGGGTGCAGATCGTTCTACAAGCATTCTTGTGTCCCCTTAAAATGTATTGGATGTAATTTAATCTTTTCTTGTGAATTACTTCAGAAATCGTGTAATAGTTTGACATAATTGCTGCTGTGTACTTTTTTGAGTTCTTTGGGAATTAAAAAAACTACTCTTTGGGTTTTTGAGATAGAGTCTCACTCTCGCCCTCCGTAGAGTGCTGTGACGTCATAGTTAAGTCAAACTCTTGTGCTCAAGTGATCTTCTGGCTCAGCGTCCCAAGTAGTTGGGACTACAGGCACCCACCACAACGCCCAGCTAGTTTTCTAGTTTTAGTAGACACAGGGTCTTGCCCTGGCTTAGGCTGGTCTCCAATTCCTGACCATTCCGCCCACCTGGCCTCCCCAAATCACTCTCTTGCTTCATCCCTTTATCTACAGTCCCTTTTTTTTTAATCATTGGTGTTGTTATCTACCAAAGTAGTTTTGGAGAAAAAAAGAATAGTTTTTCTGTTTTCCACCTAAAATTGTTGCTTCTACTCTGCTGTGATCCTGGAACTCTGGCAAGACCTTCTAGTTTATCAGAAGTGTAGGAGTTCATAGTCACATGGAGTTGTTTCTGAAGTTACCAGCTGGGTACCAATAGAAACAGATGGGGTTATTTTGACTGCTCTTCTCTGGCGAGGTGATGTGGTCCTGCATTCTAACGTGGCTGTCTCTTCTCTAGGTTCTTCGCAGATGTAGTTCCTGCAGTCAGGAAGTGGAGAGAGGCTGGAATGAAGGTGTATATCTATTCTTCAGGGAGTGTAGAGGCACAGAAACTGTTATTTGGGCATTCTACAGAGGGAGATATTCTTGAGGTAGGTTACTTGCTTTCCTTTGGGTTTTGGCCCTGTAATGTATTATATTGACAGGCTACATCAGTAGTCACATTCATTGCACTTATATATGCTCATCAGGTTGTAAAGAGAAGTGGAAAAACTGGGGAATACATTAGAGAGGAGGAAGAAATGTTTTACTTGGTATCTGTTTTGGGGTCAAAAGTTCTTAAACTTTGTTGTGTATAAAGGTTACCTGGGTAGTGGTTAAAATATAGACCTATGCGCTCTGCTTTCTAGCAGATCTGAATTGGCAGGTCTGGGGTGGGGTCATTAATCTATATTTAAATAGCTGCTGTAAGTGATTTTGATGAAAATAGTGGAGAGTCATCTATTTTATATACACACATACATGCCAGCATGTAAATCAGCTATTTTGCTGGTATTAGAAAATCAGTAGCTGAAAGGAAACTAATGGAATGCTTTCTTTGGTTATTTAAAATTAAGTGAGAAGAAAAGAATCACTTTTAATTATATTGCATTCATAATTTCTTCTACATAAGGTTATTAAATAAAGTTTACTCTGTGCCTTAAAAAATCAAACCGAATCAGGTAAGATGCAAAGTGGGATTATGCGCAGCCCTGAGGAACACGTAGGCCCCTGACGTGCAACAGAGCAGAGGTAGGTTCATTTTTGGCTCTTGGGACAGACACAGGTTTCATTTCAGAAGAGACTGCATTCTTATTTGAGAGAACTGGGCACGTGGTTAATGCAATTATAAGTTCAGGCCACCCATACATTTTTATACATGAGAAAATTCCTCCCAGCCCCTCTGTCACTATCCCTGCCCCTGCTAGAGGACAGCGTGGTCAGTGGAAGAATTGAATACACGTGAGACTTAAAAGAAGTGCTGCCTAACCAAATACAGGTTGAACTTAGAGACAGGCAATAGCTAACTTGGCCGAATGATTTTTTAAAGTAAATACTTGTTGAACCCCTACCATGTGCAAAAAACATTTAGGCTTGGGCAGCACCTGTGGCTCAAAGGAATGGGGCACCGCCCCATGTGCCGGAGGTGAGGGGGGGGTTCAAACCCAGCCCCAGCCAAAAACTGCAAAAAAAACATAAGGCTTTGGAGGTTGTCATAGTCTAATTTTAGTATTTTCTCTTCATTTTATTTTTAAATCAAATATTAAATAATGAAACTCCTTAGTCATTGGTGACTGTTGACTGAATACAGATAGGAACTTCTTTTTTGCTCTCTAATAGAAAAGGCAATAAGGTGAGAAATGACAAGATATGATCATTACCTACTGAATTTGCTAATAATTTTATTTGCCAGTTACCAAGCGAAACAAACTGAGAAAAATAAAATGTGCAAAATCAATTGCAACTTCTTGAAAGTTTAAAAAAAAAACAAAAACCTTAACATTGCCTAAATTTGTCTTGAGCGCATTATTAGATTTGTTTTTAGTTTGTGAAAAGTTCTGAAAACATTCAAAGGATCACATCAGAATAGCTAATCCTAAGTATGGATTTATTTTAATTACTGTTGGTTAAATTAGCAAGTTACAAATTTGACTACAATTATTTCAGAGAGGACAAAGACATATGATAGCTCTAATAGAATTTCATAATGTTTTTATTAGAACTTGAAAGTTTCTAGAAAATAAAGTAGTAGTAGCTCATTAACGAGGCAAATTGAAGAAATCTGTTATAGAATTAAAAGGATAATGCTGAGAATTCATTAGGAGTAAAATTCAGTCCAGTAAGTAGTTTGAAAGCCAATAGTATTTTAAGCATAAAATAGAGGGCATGTGTATTGTATTTATTTATTTATTAGAACTGGTGCCAGAGTAAGGCATGTATATTTTAAACAACTTTGGATATAGAGTAAATGTTAATGCAATCCAGGCAAATTATAAAATGGTCTTATGTATGTTGAGCTGGAAGTTTTCTTCTTCCAAAGATTTATTGCTATGAAATCTTTATATTTACTTTTGGTAGCCTCTGTAATTTTCTCTGTTAAGTAGATTTTCAGTAAATACTAGTTGAATGAATGCAGTCTCTGTGATTATCCCGTATTTCAGAGAATAGGGTGTGAGGCAAAGAGGTCTTGTGTATTCCGAGTGTATTCATATGGTCAGTCTGTCTTCTGCTCTCTGTTCAGCTTGTCGATGGTCACTTTGATACTAAGATTGGACACAAAGTGGAGAGTGAGAGTTACCGGAAGATTGCCAACAGCATCGGATGCTCAACCAACAACATTTTGTTTCTGACAGATGTTACTCCAGGTGAGCAATCAAACTTACATACTCCAGGGTAGGCCCTGAACCTGGTGCTACAAACACATGGCTTTTTCAAAGAAGGTTTATGTGAGGATCCTTGAAAAATAAATTTCTTTTTCTTTCTTTCTTTTTGAGACAGAGTCTCACTCTGTCGCCCTCCCTGGAGTTCTGTGGCGTCATAGCTCACAGCAACTTCAAACTCCTGAGCTCAAATGATCTCTTGTCTCAGCTTCCCAAGTAGCTGGAACTACAGGCACCCGCCACAAGGCCTGGCCTGTTTCACTATTTGTAGACTTGGGGTCTCGCTCTTGCTCAGGCTAGTCTTGAATTCCTGAGCTTCAGTGATCCACCCGCCTCAACCTCCAGAGTGCTGGGACTACAGGCATGAGACACTGCGCCTGGCTGAAAAGTAAAAGTTTTGTAAAAAGAAACAGTGAAGCAGCCAACCTACTGCCCTCTTCATCTGCCAACCCCTGGGGGTTGTGTGTCCCCAGGGAAGTGACTTTGGAAAGACTGATTCTCGTGTGAACTCCTTATCCAGGGTGTCCCACCCATTACTCCGGATGCACACGTACACACTGATGATGTGGGAAGATGACCAGGAAGATTACGGGGTATCATAGTAGAAGGACCATGAGGCAGAAGTCTGAGGGCAGGTGCTGGCTAGGTTTTAAGGACAGCAAAGTTACAGTGGACCTGGACCAAATACATTTAACATCTGTTCATACCCAGCAAAAGGAAGAGAACTATAAATGCTCAAGCAGTTTGCCCATCATTGTAGTTGATGTCTGTGAGCAGGGTCCTCGTACCTGCCTTCCCCCACATGGTCTCTGCCCCTACACAAGCTTCCCCCACATGGTGCCTCTCAGCTTGTGAATCTCAGGCTTCATTGTAAGTGATTCACCTATATAAAGACATACGTGTTTTTTACCCTGCATGGCCTTGTTTATTATATACAGTACATTAGCACATACTTTATTACTTTAAGGATTGAACGCCCCAAACAGTATATAAACTGTACTCTATTGCCAATATAAGTTATTTCAAGAGTAGTTTTGATGGAATGGAAAACATAGTCAAACATCTAATAAGAGTCCTCTGGAGAATTATAGGTGGAGAAGGTAGGAAATAAGCAGGCAAAGAGGTGGAGGGTGCTGGGGGAAGGTGGTGTTTGCCATTCACACCTGAAAGCCCCTGCGTGGTGAGGTCTTCCTGTGTCCCCACACCTGCCTCCGACTTTGGACTGTACGGTCATTCCCTCCAGAGTATGTGCATCAGCCAGTGAGCCTACTGTTGGTGTGTTTGTAATTTCACTTGTCTCTGAGGGCAGGCAGTTCTTACGTGTTTGTGTTCTCTTCTGCTTTGGACTGTACATTTCCCTGAGACTGAGGTCACACCTTCTCTTTACGCCCAGAGCAGGGCCTTGTGTACTGTGCAGCCGCTTTTGACAAACTGTCTGTGACAGCAGGCTGGGAAGGGGATTAGGGAAAGGGGGCATGGGGAGGAGTTGGCGCCATGTGACCCCTGGGCTTCTTGGAGACAGCGTTAGCAGTCTGTAAGCCGGATCCCTCTCTCCAGCCCCTCCTGTCTGTTGTCATAGAACAGTCTCTTCTACTCACTGGAATTTTCAGAGATAGGGCCAAAAGAAAATCCGGACTTCTGGTAAAAGTGTCTTACCTGAAGTAGTGTGTTCGAGCTGTATTCTTTCTGTTCTGCTGACCCTTAAGCTTTTGGTCTGTTGTGTTAGGCCAGCAAGAGTTACAGGTATTTAAGCCAGTACTAACTAATTTGCTAAGCAGCTTAAAAAAAAAATCTTAATCAACATAGATCATATAATACCTAAAGAAACTAACTTAATAGAAGTAGAGGCTTGATTTTACCTGACATATGGTAAACATTCAGTAATTATTGATGTCTTTATTAAAGATAGGAATTCTAGTCCTTGGTAAAACTAAACTGGAATTTTTTATTTAGGTAGACATTACCAATTCATAGCTATTTATTATTTTGAGGTTTGAAAATTTAGCAGACTTAATGGGGATCAGCTCCCATCCTGCATGTCCTGGCTTGAGTTAGCTTCAAAGCCCAAGCATTTTTATAGACGGTCAGCTCATATTTTCTGCTTTCTGGAAAGCTTTACATTCACGTATTTGATTGCAGTGAAGGAGAGAGACAACCGCATGTGTTGAGTGCTGAGTAGCCAGGCCACGGGAAAAGTGCTGTCACTGAGTGTGAGCTGTTTCCTCCGGTGCCTGCTTTGAACTTCATGAATGCATTGCACATGTTTGCCTGTCATGCTTCCCTATAGAAACCTTTTACTGAGCTGAAGCTACAGTATACTCTTGAGTGACTTTGGGGGCTTAGAGTGGTAGGATAGAAAGGTTGCTTTACTGTCAGTGAAGGGTAGGGATGTGCCATTAGTTTCTGTGAACAGTGATAATTTAAAGACCATTTAGTATGTTTTGCTCTTTATAGAAAGGAATTAGCCCTTATCCTGGTGAGTTTAGCTGTTTAATCTGTGAATTGCTTTTCTTTTCTTTCTTTCTTTCTTTTTTTTTGAGATAGGAGTCTTACTATGTAGCCCTTGGTAGAGTGCCGTGGTGTCACAACTCATAGCAACCTTAAACTCTTGGGTTTAAGCTACTCTTTTGCCTTAGCCTCCCAAGTAGCTGGGAATACAGGCGCCTCACATTGCCCAGCTATTTTTTTGTTGTAGTTGTCATTGTTGTTTGGCAGGCCTGGGCCAGGCTGGAACCCACCAGCCCCAGTGTATGTGTCAGGCGCTCTAGCCTCTGAGCTACAGGCGCTGAGCCTATATTGCTTTTCTTTAATCGTTCACATAAAGGAGGTTGTTGGAGATGAAAATCTGTAGTTTGCCATATACATTAGAACCTCTGTAAGTTGACCACGGAGGGAATATAACACACTGGTCAATAAAGGAAGTGGTCACCATAAGGCCACTGTACTGCTACGTACATGTGGCATGTGAAAACTAGGTCAGCTTAAGGAGATGGTCAACTGTGGAGGTTCTAATATACTTAATTCCCCACCACTTTTTCTGGTAAATTTTGAAAGCTTAGAATTTTAGGATCTGCTTTGTACCTAGAGCTCCCCTCATAGTGAGCCAGTTGTGGGATTGAACTCGTGGTTCCTCAGACCCTTGTTTTGTCTCCGGCTTTTTGATTATATTGATTATTATAACGCCTGCACTATGATCATTTACAGTTTCTTCATAGTCTGTTTTTGCAGCCACTTATTTTTTGTGTTTAGCTTCATAGTACATATTTAATTTCAGACTTTTCTCTTTTCATTTAAGTCATTTCCTTAGGTTGCAGTTCAGGAAATTATTCTTAACTTTGGAGAATAGAATAATCCCCAAAGTGGCCTCAAAATGAAATTGGCTTCCGGGAGGCACCTGTGGCTCATCTAGCAGGGCGCCGGCCCCATATACTGAAGGTGGCAGGTTCAAACCCAGCCTCGGCTGAACTGCAAAACAGAAAAATAGCGGGGCGTTGTGGCAGGTGCCTGTAGTCCCAGCTTCTCCAGAGGCTGAGGCAAGAGAATCGCCTAAGCCCAGGAGTTGGAGGTTGTTGCTGTGAGCAGTGTGACGCTACGGCACTGGACCGAGGGCGATAAAGTGAGACTCTGTCTCTACAAAAAAAAAAAAAAAAAAAATGAAATTGGCTTCCTTCGGGTTCTCCACGAGGAGGTTTTATTCCTGCACCTCATCTTCTGCCAGCCCCACCCTTGATCAGGCAGAAGGGTTGGAACTTGGGTCATCCGTAGCTGGGGTGAAGTAAGGAACTACCTCTGTTCTCCTGATTTAGTGTCACTCGCACAGTTTCCTGCTGAGGCCGAGTGGAAGACTAAGTTGATATTTTAAATAATAACTGAGTATGGAAGAGAACTGAGTGACTTTTCCCCCTTGGAGGAAAGGAAAGGGATCTTGGGTTTTGAGTCAAATATTGGTTCATTGTCTCAGGATTATACCAATAGAGCCATTAGATGCTTAGGGATAAAACCTGCTCTGTTGTTAGCTGGTAAGAAGCCTGAGTGGGAACAGCCACTAGCTAGCGTCATGTCCCACAGGCACTGTGGTGGCCTCACCATGGTCAAGAGGTGGGTGGGAAGTAGGGGTGAGTAGACAGCTGCCTATCCTGTTGGAGGAGTGGCATCTGCAAAATTTGCCTAAGAAGGCATCCCACGCTGAAGGAGGAGTCCTTGTTTTATAAGCAGAGCAGAAAGTAAGATACGTGAGGTGGCGGGCAGGGGGAAGAAGCAGCTCTGTCCTTTGGAACCTCTCCAGGAACTTCTTATCTCGCTCGGCTCTGTACCCTTCAGTTAATCCATTCAGATGCTGCAACTCTTCCCAAGAGTGGAGAATCATGTTACATCTAAATTCCATAGAACGTGTTCCAGGTTTTTTATTAGTTTTGCTCTGTCTATTCAAGTAAGTCCTATCTCTCTTGCCACAGACGTGTGCCTGTTTCCCCCTCTAAATTGCTCCGTTCTGGATAGGAGGCATGGTGTGTTTGGGATCTGGAGGTGAGAGCAGATGTTTGGCCTGATGAAATCACAGGATTCCTTTTTCCTGTCTCTGCTTCCTTGGTGTTAATCCTCTGTAGCTGCCTTTTGGGCAACAGCTCTGTTCTGGGAGGGAATGGAGGAAGACTATGGCACAGAACGTGGCTCTGTCCTTTGGCACTCATTTTTACTTCATAAAGCTCCCTTTCTGTTCTGTCAAATACAGGGAGGTATTTAAAAAAAAAATCTATTATGGAAAAAGTAAAATATATATGAAAGAGAATAATGTGTGTGCCAGATAGCTTCCTAGCTTCAACAGTGATCAAATCAGGGCCAGATTCATTTCTTCTCTTCCCATGTCCCGATAGCTTTGAAGCAAATCTGTAGTTTGCCATATACATTAGAACCTCTGTATGTTGACCACAGAGGGAATATAACACACTGGTCAATAAAGGAAGTGGTCACCATAAGGCCACTGTACTGCTACGTACATGTGGCATGTGAAAATTAGGTCAGCTTAAGGAGACAGTCAACTGTGGAGGTTCTTGCTCAGTGTTTCTGACACCTGCTCTGATTTTCGCAGAGGCCAGCGCTGCCGAGGAGGCAGACGTGCACGTGGCCGTGGTGGTGAGACCCGGCAACGCGGGATTGACAGATGACGAGAAGACTTACTACAGCCTCATCACGTCCTTCAGCGAACTCTACCTGCCGTCCTCAACCTAGAGGAGCATCGCTAAGGAGGGCCATGTGGCCTCGCAGAGTTGTCCCTGTAGTGTCTAGTTTTATTCTAATGGTAAAAGTAACTTACTTTAAAAATACACATCTATACACACACGTGTATGCAAGTATATGTATGTGTATGCTCACCTTAACTTCCACGGGCACGTCAGTGAGAAAAGGGTCTCAGTTCAGTGCAAATGAAACTTACTGAAAGGGGCTCTATATCAGCGGTTCTCAATCTGTGGGTCGCGACCAATGAAAATACATCTGCACATCAGATGTTTACATTACGATTCATAACAATTACAGTTATGAAGTGGCAATAAAAATAATTTTATGGTTGGGGGTCACCACAACATGAGGAACTATATTAAAGGGTCGCAGCATTAGGAAGGTTGAGAACCACTGCTTTATATGTAGAAATTGTTTGAAATAATACTCTAACTCAGGAGTGTCTTACCTTTTTTTTCCTGTGTACATTGGAAGAATTGTCTTGGGCCATGCAGTAAATACACAAACATTTAGCAAAAGCCAATGAGCATAAAAAAGGTCTGTGTATAATTTTGGGGATAGCTGACACCACAGATAAGCAAAACAGGCCTCAAATAATCCACACATAGCCCATGGGTCACAGGTTGGACACCTAACTCTTACGTGGGCACAGTACAGTTAATAGAAGAAATTGCTAACATACAGATCTAATGTATTAACTGTATCAAGTTGTGTATCAAAATGGAAAGCTAGTTTTGAGAAATTATTCAGAAACCTTGTTTTAAAAACTGAAATTATTTCCAAGACTTGTTTTTAATAGTGATTTATTGCCCTGCTCCTTTTCATTTGTGAATTAGAAATTATAGAAGCTGCCTTTCATATTTATCTCCCTGTATACGTAAGACAAAAAGTATTGCTTCTGTACCAAAAGAGAGCAAAATTGGGAAAGAAACTTCGAGTCTTAATCAATCAAGTATCTGTCACTTAGAGGAAACTTGCTAATAATTGTGGCACCCACAGCAAGCAGGTGCCTTACCAGTGAAAAGGGTGCACCTATGTAACTGGCAAAAATAGAGATGCGGTTCTAGGTGTTTAACAAAACAATCCTAATTCTGCCAATTGTGATCTTTATAGATTTTATAGTTAGTTACCTTTCTAGCTACTTCTTAGCACACTTAGAGAATATATATTGTAAGTGCTATTTACTATTAATAAAACAAGGTATTACTGAAATCAGTCTCTTAAGATCAAGAAAAGCCCTGATATGTAATATTTTCCTGTGAAATGGATGTGAGAAATGTAAATTTTATAGCAGCACTATTTATCCTGGTTTAGTTCTAATGAGGTTGTCATGCCAATTTCATGTTGTGATTAATAAAAGTATTTTCTTCTTCA
>CAUYON010018463.1:0-18367 GCA_963573935.1 Arctocebus calabarensis
CAGAAGACCAAAAATCACATTATAACAAAGATATCTGTATCAGAATGTTTATTGCAGCCCAATTCATAATAGCTAAGTCATGGAAAAAGCCCAAGTGCCCATCGACCCATGAATGGATTAATAAATTGTGGTATATGTACACCATGGAATATTATGCAGCCTTAAAGAAAGATGGAGACTTTACCTCTTTCATGTTTATGTGGATGGAGCTGGAAAATATTCTTCTTAACAAAGTATCTCAAGAATGGAAGAAAAATTATCTAATGTACTGATCCCTACTATGAAACTAATTTATAACTCTCATATGAAAGCTATAACCCAATTACAACACAAGAATTGGGGAAAAGGACAAGGGAGGGGAGGGGAGATGGGTGGAGGGAGAGTAATGAGTAATTGATGTGTCCACGTTTATGGTGCATCTTAGAAGGGTACAGGTGAAACTTACTAAAGGTAGAATATAAATGTCTGTACACAATAACTAAGAAAATGCCATGAATGCTATGTCAACGAGTTTGATGAAAATATTTCAGATTGTATATAAAACCAACACATTGTACCCCATGATTACATTTATGTACACAACCATGATATAATAAAATCTTTCCAGGACCACTCACATTTTCTTTCAGTTACCATCGTTTCTATGAATTTCCTTTATGCACATGCTTCTTGAAGAGATTTTATGCATATCCTGACAATCCTTCAATTCCTCATTTTATCCTCAATCTTTCTTTCTTTCTTTCTTTTTTTTTTTTTTGCAGTTTTTGACTGAGGGATTGGGTTCGAACCTGCCATCCTCAGTATATGAGGCCAGTGCCCTACTCACTGAGCCACAGCCTCCTCCCTTATCCTCAATCTTTCACAATTCCACACTAAAAGTGTTCTGGTCAATATCATCAGTTCACCTCCATATTGCCAAATCTAGTGGATTTTTTTTCATATCTCTTAAATTTCCAACATTAAAAATGGTTTGTTATTACTTTTTTATTGAAATACTATCTTCTGATTCCTGTGACAGTATGCTCTTTTGAATTTTTTTCTCAATGGATTCCTTTCCAATCCCTTTGGGAACTTCTTATCTATCTTCTACATATTGTAGTTCCTTAATTTTCTTCCTCCTTTAACTCTACACTCTATTTCCTTGTTTTATCTTCTCTTTCATGTAATTTTAGTATCATAATTTTCAAATTCTGTCTGTGCCATAATGGTGAGGTCTTAACCTTTCTGACCCTAAGATTCTTCATTTGTAAGATGTGTAACATGTTTTTTTACATTAATAAAATACCTAACTTCCTCAAAACTTAATTTCTTTCTTTGTAAAATGGGTAATAAATTTTTTTTTTTTTTGAGACAGAGCCTCAAGCTGTCACCCTGGATAGAGTTCTATGACATCACAGCTCACAGCAACCTTCAATTCCTGGCTTCAAAGCGAGTCTCTTGCCTCCGCCTCCCAAATAGCTGGGACTACAGGTGCCCACCACAACACCCAGCCATTTTTTGGTTGCAGCCGTCATTGTTGATTGGCGGGCACGGGCTGGATTCAAACCCGCCAGCTCAGGTGTACGTGGCTGGCGCCTGAGGCCGATGAGCCACAGGTGCTGAGCCGGGCAATAAATTCTTACAAGAAGACAATGAGGCCAATTGAGGTGGCTCAAGCCTGTAATCCTAACACTCTGGGAATCCAAGGCTGGTGGATTGCTTGAGCTGGGGAGTTTGAAACCCTGTCTCTAAAAGTAGCTGGGCATTATGGCACAGCCTGTAGTCCCTCTCAGCTACTTGGGAGGATGAGGCAAGAGGATCACTTGAGCCCAAGAGCCTGAGGTTCCTGTGTGCTATGATGCCAGAGCACTCTACCCAGGGCAACAAAGTGAGTTTGTCTCTCTCTCTCAAAAAAAGACAATGAGCTCTAAGATACAGAGAGATACAAATAAATACTTATTTTTTTCATATTGCTCTCCTGTATGTCTGGTTTGAATGTACCTAATATTTCTCCAGTAGGAAGTTTATCTTGAATGTTGTATTTATGTTGAAGATACACTAGCAAGTCTCAAAACATGTCCCCTTTTCTACTACTGACAATGGAATGTTTCTCAAAGAACTACTATGACCTAAATTTCTTAAGGCACCCATCCATGGTATACTCCTTCAAGGTTCAGGATGCACCATCCATGCTGTACTGTCACAATAAATGTAATATGATTTGCAACTTTCCAGGAGGTAAAGGATAGGAAGTCTTTAATACTCAAAGCATAAAAAGGAAGATCTTTAGACTTCTAAAGTCCAGAGGCAGAAGTATCTGATACGTCCATTTCCCTCAATACCTTATCCAATTAATCACTAAGTTTGTTGTAGTTTCTTTACAAATTATTATGACAATTATTCCATTTCTATTTCATCCATTCACAACATTTTCACCCAGGTTGTCTTCATTTGCTCACTGGAATCTTATAATAGTCTCTGTTTTTTTCATATCCACTCATATTCCCTCCTTGCCCAATTCTCAAAGTAGAATGACCTTGTAAAAATCTAAGTAAAATTCTGTCACTCCTCTGCTGCAATCTCTCCAGTGACTTGTCACTCCTTTACTAATAAAATCTAAAATCCTTAGCATGGAAAAATCTGGCATGAACCAGCCCCTGCTTGCTTTTCCAGTTTAATTTCTTTAGTCATCCCTCTCCTTAATAAATTACATTTATTACATCCATTCACATTGACCTTCTCTTTATTCTTCAGGGTTTCTAAGTTCCTCCTAGACTACCTTTGTTAATGTGATGTTTTCTCTGTTTCCTCATGTTGATTTGCCTTCAATTTTCCTTACATTATAGTTTAAATATCAATTTTTCACGAAAGGTCTTCCCTCATCCCACTAAAATGACATACGGTTACACACACACACACATTTGATACATTGTCTTTCCCAGGATGCTGAAAGAACCATGAGAACATGGTGTTCCATAGAATATAGTCTTCAGTGGAGTGGACTAATGATCTACCCACTAGACTATTATTAGTACTTGATAGTAGGGACTCTTTTTAGTCATTTTTATTGACTCTTTTATTTCTCACCCCCATAGTTCAGTCTCAAACTGAACTTAGATACTAACTGAGAAAAATCTGTGTTAATTTATAAAAATCTAGCCCTCAGAGATCTGACAAAATATTTCACTTTATTACTTCTTCATTGTTATTTACAAATTCACTTTTCACTCTATTTAGATTTTGTAGTAATCTGTACTCTTTGGTCTCCTTGAATTGAGAGCCTACTTTTCTACCAGAAACTGAGATATTCTGTGGGGAATACAAATCATAAGCAAAATCAAACACTATCCCTACCGTCAGGAAGCTTGGTCTGATGGGGAAGAAAAACTTATACATTCCCACAAATGGACGAAAGATTGCAACTTGGCTAAACGCTATAAATAAGTGGTCTAGGGGCTCTATGAGAGACTATAATAGTAGATTTTTATCTAGTTAGCATGCTCAAGAAAAAATTTCAGAGCAGATGACAAGGATAGATAGGAAAAGAAAGGAGAAAACAGCAATTCATGCAGAGGGAACTGCATGCATAGTATAGTAGATTTCTCTGAACACACACTCCTAATATACCCATCCACTCCCACCCCTCTAGATTTTCAGTCAGGACCAAATTTGTTCATAACTACCTAGATGAGAGAATAGTACTCGGGACCAGAAGATGAAAGTAGCTCCTTGCAATATGAATTTTCTGCAGAAATAGGAAAAACATGTCATCGGGATCCAGACAAGGTCCCTCCCTCTCGTCCTCTTCTTTCTTTAATGGAGGTTTTCTGAGTCTCCTTCAAACACAGAGAAGAAATACAGTGCTAATATGTATTAAATTCATATAGGTCTTTTATTCTCATGCCAAAGCTTGCTGCAACTAGTGTCAATAGAAACGAGTGGCTGCTACTCTCGGCTCAGGTAGACGTATTTGTTGGAAGCGACACGCAGTTTCAGAAGCTATTAGTTCCCACCTCCTGAATGTCACATCCGGAAGGGAGAAAGCCGGTCCCATTAACAGGTACTCCTGGAACCCTGAGCGGTCTACCAGACTCACTTCCGCTTCCTCCTGGTAGGACTGCTTTTACCGCTGGCACCGGAAGAGCTCTCCGCAGCTACTACCGGTTGTCTCTGTCTTATAACGTCGTAATGTGTGCTGCTTTTTGCGTGTTACAGGAACCAACCGCGTTGCTGACTCGTAAATTTAGCTGCTCTTCTGGTTAAACAAATCGAAACAGTTTTGAAATCTATTTCGCTAGAGTTTGAGAAAAATTGCGATGCAGAAGCCGTTTTGAAAAGCCCTCGGCTTCTGATTTTGGCTTCCGCAAAGGTTGGCGCTGTTTCTTGAACCATAAGCAAATCTGAACTGAAAGGGGACCGGGAGTAGGGAAAGGGGCTCGTGAAGATTTTATTTTAGTATTTTCCCTTCCTCTTTAGACTGGGAATTTTGCGATTTTTGGCAAATTCCCAGAATGAGATCGCTGCGACTATTTTGCAGTGTTCTCTTAAGCTGTCTGATTACTCTCCATAAAGGGTTTTTTGGTTTCTTTTCTTTCTTACTTTCTTTTTTTTTAAATAGTTACTATGTTGCCCTCCGTTGAGTACGGTGGCGTCACAGCTCACAGCAACCGCTAACTCTTGGGCTTAAGCGATTCTCTTGCCTCAGCCTCCCAAGTAGCTGGGGTTACAGGCGCCTGCCACAACACCCAGCTATTTGTCATTGTTTAGCAGGTCCCGGGCCAGGTTCAAACCCGCATGCCTCAGTGTATGTGGCCGGCGCTGTAACCACTGAGCGCTACAGGCGCAGAGCTGAACCATAGCGCTTTTATCAGTGTTATGCAAACAAAAAAGTACAGATATCGATAGTATTAAACTTCAAGTGATATAAAGATAGTTTAAAATGCATATATTTAAAAACTGTGTCCTTGGAGCAGTTTTCTGAATGACATTAAAATGCTCTGAATCAGGAAGTTACACAACCCAGTTAATTTATTTTATGTTGCTTTCAAAGGGTAAATTTATAGCCAACCATAATGGACTGATTTATAGCACATCATGGACTGATTGTGCTAGTTACATATAAAAGTGTATTGTATTAATTCTGGTTTCTGGAGTGAAGTATTGCGTGTATTTCATGTGATACCAACAGTTTCCATCAAACATCTGATACTCCGTTTAGTGTACTTTCCTCTTCTGTTCATTTATTCAGTTGTTCTAGCAGTTGCTATTGTTACCTTATAGAAAGCCATACACACTGAATATGTAAAAATACAGAGAAAAAGTTCTTAGGCTACGTTGTCCATCAAAATTTACAATTGGGAAGTATTCAGTTGAAGACTAGTTGAAAATGTTCTTTTATTTCTTATTTATGATATGAGATGAGTGAAGATTTCATTTGGAAGCAAAATAGAGATTTTTAGATTTTTCAGGGTTTAAGAGGTATAATCTAAGGAAACAAAGTTATCACCAGGTGCATTTTGGGTATTCTGGGTTTTTAAAATTACCTCTTAGTAGAGTAAAGTTTAATATAAATTCCTTTGAAATTTTATGAGGTTTTCTTATATTTACAAAGGACCATCTTGAAATTTGGAATACAGTTTTTTAAAACAATTTTTCTAGAAAAAAAGTGAGGTGAATGGAAACCAAATTTAGAAATATGTTAAGAGTTTATATTGAGTTCTCATGAGAGTTCATTCTATTGAAAAAGAAGTCTGCTTATTTATTAAGGAAATAAAAATTCTAATAAAATTTGATGTTTAGGCTTTTCTCAAATTGCAAAGTGTTAACTGATATGTCAGGAGTAAGAGAAACTCCAATTTTTAGAAGTAAAAGAAAATGTGTTCTATCAAAACCTATCCATTTCATTGAGTTCATGGGCATTTTGCAAGACAATGTATCTCCTTTATTTTTTTAATGTCCTTTAATTTTGTTAAATTTTATTTTTTCTATTTGTTTCTATGAATAGCGAATTCAAGGAAAGTTAATTTTGGAAGCAAATCAGAAGTCCCTTTATAATTTCCCATGTGTTTAGTGACTCTTTAGGGAGATAAATGTATATTTATGGATATTAATTTCAAGACTAATTTTTTCAAACACTTTTCCTATTTATGTACATGTAGGTCAATCAAAACTATAATTTATGGCAGAGTCATTGAATTATTGCAGAATTTTGTGTTGAAAGTATTTATATGTATATATAGTTCAGTGAATCCTACACATTCACACTACAGCATGTTTTACAAGTAATGACTAATTACCAAAACTCAGACCCTGAATGTCTCGCAAATTTTGTAAATTTTATTTGACAACTTAATAAATATCAATGTGTTTTTACAGTTTACTGTGAGTTCAGTGGATTTATTGATGGACTTCTGGGTTTATTCATATATTTTTCTGTGTGGGCCTTTGGAAGAAAATATCCAACTTTTTCATAAGACATGTATATGAAATTTAAGGAACTAATTAGTTTTGAATAAGATTTCTTCCTTTTCCTACCCAGTAATCCCTGAGAATTCATTGAGATTATTGAAATGCAAGCAAGTTCATTTAGTGTGTACTTTAAATTCAAATTACAACATTTAGCAAATTAAATTAGAAATTAAAGAATTTCTTTAATAACTCATGATTAGGTCAGATGCAGTGGCTCATGGCTATAATCCTAGTACTTTCAGAGGCCACAGTGGGAAGATTGCTTGAGGTCAGGAGTCCAAAACCAGCCTGAGCAAGAGTGAGACCCCATCTCGACAAAAAATAGAAAAATTAGCGGGTCCAGTAATGCACACCTATAGTCTTGGATACTTGGGAGGCTGAGGCAGTAGGATGCCTTGAGCTGTGATCACACCACTGTACTCTAGACCCTGTCTCTAAAACAAAAACAATCACCGTGTTCAAAGAGACATAGTGAAGTACAGTTCAGTCAGTATAATTTCAGTTTGAAATCAGTAAGTGAAATTGGTAAATTTATTTAGTGTTGGAGAAGGATTCTCAGTGGATACCTGGAAGAGATTTTTTTTTTTTAACAAAGTCTCACTTTGTCACACTTGGTAGAATTGCTGTGGTGTCATAGCTCACAGAAATCTCAAATTCTTGGGCTCAAGTGATTCTCTTGCCTCAGAGAAAAAGCCTGGCTATTTTTTAGACACGAGCTCTCGCTCTTGCTCAGGCTGGTCTCAGACAGACTATTCACTATCCAGTTTTATGAAATCTTAACATTTGTATTATTTGTTCAGGTCTTTAAAGTAATGAAACATATGAGAGCTGTCCAGAAAGTATCCAGCCATGTATGTCTCTATTTCTGATATTATGTGTACATAGCTGGATACTTTCCACACAGCCCTTATAGATATATTCAAGGCCCTTGAGGTATATTATCTCCCTCCCTCCACAGAGGTAAAATAAGTTTATGTTTATCATTTTCACACATATGTTAAGATTCATCTAAATCCATAAACGTATTAAAAATACAAAATAATGTATTTTGCATATTTTAAAACTTTAAATTATATCATACTGATGGTATCATTCTGAACTTGTCTTTGTTCTCTAAACATTGTTTTTTTGTATTTAAGTTAAAAGAACACTCTTACTGCTATATAGTACTCTTTGCATATACCATAATTATTTATTTATGGTTAATACATACAGTCATGTTCCACATAACATTTTGGCAATGATAGACCACACATGTGATATTTGCTCCATTTGAAAATTGAGACAAAGAATGAAAATTTGGAGAGTGTGTGTTTTGACCTTGTCATAGATAAAGAAAAGTGTCATTTGTGAATCTTATCTCGGTTATATAGGAAGGGTATTTCCTTGCACTACGTTTTTCTTGTAATACAAAAGGATGGGGAGATTTCTTGGCTGTCCCTGTTTTCCACAATCACAGGGCTCCCATAAGGTTTGTCAGTGACAAGAATGATGATTGTTTTCACACTTTGAGGAATATGTCGGGGCCAGCATGCTAACTGCTTAGCTTCAGATGCCTAGCCTATTTTTATATATTTCTAATAACTGGTGAGTTGAACATTTTTTCATGTTTATTGGCCATGAAAGTTTCCTCTTCTATAAATTGCCATATTTTGACCATTTTTTAAAATTTAAAACTATGTTACTTTTAGTTAGTTTTAGTATAAAATGTAACATACTGAAAAGGGTTAAAAACAAATGCACAGTTTAATAGACATTTACAAGACTATCTACCTAATCACAATCTAGGTCTAGAAATAGATTTTTTTTGCTCTGGTCTGTTCTCAATCACAACTCCATTATTGCCTCCATAAATTTAACCATTATCCTAAAGTTGGTGAAAATGATTTCCTTATTTTTCTATACAATATTACTTCATATGTGCATCCCTAAGAAATATATTTTGGTTTTTGCCTATTTTTTATCTTTATAGAAAAATAATTACAATATATATGTGTATACACATATGTTAACATATGTAGTATTTTTTTTTTGAGACAGTCTCACTTTGTTGCCCTTGGTAGAGTGCCATGGCGTCATAGCTCACAACAACCTCAAACTCTTGGGCTGAAGTGATTCTCTTGCCTCAGCCTCCCACGTAGCTGGGACTACAGGCACCCACCACCACACCTGGCTATTTTTAGAGATAAGGTCTTGCTCTGGCTCAGGCTGGTCTTGAACTCATCAGTTCAGGCATTCCACCCACCTCGACCTCCCAGAGTACTAGGATTACAGGCATGAGCCACTGTACCTGGCCACAATATATGTAGTATTCTTATTTCTTACTCAATTTGCTTAAAATTCCTTTGTGCCTTTAGTTGTAGTTCATTCATTTTCACTACAATATAGTAGTACATTATATGATTATGTTAAAAAATTTTTTTTGCAGTTTTTGGCTGGGGCCAGGTTTGAACCTACCACTTCTGGTATATGCGGCTAGTGCCCTACTCCTTTGATCCATAGGCGCCGCCCCATTTTAACATTTTTGCCCATACTACTAATGATAAATACTTAAATCCTTTCCAGTTTTTGTCGTTATAAATGATGCTGATACAAATATCCTTATATGTTTCATCTTATTGACACCTGTTCAATTTCAGTAGTACTCTACCTAGAAATTTAATTACTGTATTATATCTGCATTTCTTCATCTCAACAAGATGATTCCACTGTGTTCCTGCATTTTTGTTTTGCTTTGTTTTTGACCAATGTACATGTTCTCCAGCAGTGCATAAAGCTCCTTTTGTTTTCTTGTGCTCTGTGACTCTTGTGATTTTAATACTTGTCAACCAGTGTGTAGTACACATGCTTAACACATGCATTTTCCTGTTACCAAAGAATTTGAGACCTTTTCATGTGTTTATCAACCATTTGGATTTCTTCTTTAAGTCTTTTGACAATTTTTATTGGGTTGTATACCTTCTTATCATTGATGTGTAACTAACACTTATAGGTTTTGGATTCTGGAATTTTGTGCTTTATGCATAGTACAAATATCTTTCTCCATACTGAGACTTTTATCTTCCCTGTTTTTATCGTGTTTTTTGATTACTAGTTCACTGGTAGCAAAATTTAGCAGTATTTTCCTTGTTTTGTGCTTTTGTGTCCCGTTTAAGATATTTTTCTCCAAAGACATGATATGTCCAATATTATCTTTGAAAAGTTTGTGTTTTGCTTCCCACATTTAGATTTAACCTAATTAAACTAGAATCTATTTTTGGAATGTCACAAAGGGCTCAATTTCATTTCTTATGTAAATATTCAACTGTCCCCACACCCACTTAAAGGAAATATTATCTTTTCCCTGTGACTCTGCTCTCTGCCCATGTATATGAGTTTGGGGATTCTAAAATCGTTTTTTTTTTTCTCTAACAGTACTGCACTGTATTAATTATTGCAGATTTGTATAAATAAGTCTTCATATCTGATATAGCAAGTCCTCTCACCTTATTCTTCATATAGAAAGCTGCTTGGCTACTGGCTCTTTGCATTTCCAAATATTTACTATCATTTAGTCTTGCTGAACAAGATAACAACATGTTGACCACCCACAAAATATGAGCCTGTTGAGTCTCAGCACCTGTAGCTCAGTGGTTATAGTGTCAGCTATATACACCAAGGCTGGTGGGTTTGAACTCAGCCCGGGCCAGCTAAACAACAGTGACAACTGCAACAAAAAATAACTGGGTGTTGTGGCAGGTGCCTGTAGTCCTAGCTACATGGGAGGCCGAGGCAAGAGAATTGCTTAAGCCTAAGAGTTGTAGGATGCTGTGAGCCATGATGCCATAGAACTCTACCAAGGGTGACATAGTGAGTCTCTGTCTCAAAAAAAAAAAACAAACCAATAAATAAATAAATACCTGTTGAGATTTGATTGGGATAATGATGAATCCACAGATAAATTCAGAGAGAGTTAGTATCAACTCTAATACTTATGTATGGGATATCACTCATTATTTAAAACAATTTATTTTCTGATTTTTTTTTGTGATTGTTGCTCAGTCTAGCATGATTTTTTGTATTGACTTTGTTGGGATCTGCTTGATTTTTTGTATTGACTTTGTTGGGATCTACTTGATTTTTTGTATTGATTTTGTTGGGATCTACTTCATACCAATATAGTATGAAGATTATTTTAAACTGAAAACGTAAGAGATTCAACAGATATGGAAAGAAGCCTTTTCAGAGCTTTCCTTTTCTGACCAAAGCCAGAGCCTTCTGAGAGTGAAGCTGCCACAAATCCCTTCTCAAGGCAACTTCAGTGTCTTCAAGAAGACATGAAGCTGCCATAAATACCCTCTCTGGAGAGATTTTGCATAAACAAACATCATCACAAATTATAATACCTACCATTTGTTCCTCTAAAAGCCCATTTGTTTTTCCAAAAACAACCAACACAAACCCAAAACAATTGTTCTTCACATAGAATCCCTTTCCTCCCTTCCCTTTCTACTTCAAAGCCCTATCTCTAACTATTCAGTGAGCCTCTTCAACAGAAAGCTCCTGCACATACATATGTAAATAAAGTTAGTTTTCACCTGTTAATTTGCCTATTGTTAGTTAATTTACAGGTCCTCAACTACTGTACCTAAGTTTCTAGAGTGTCCTTCATGTTGCCCTTTTTAACATATCCATTCTTTCTTGTCTCTATTTCTGCTTAATGCATGGCTACCACTAATCAGTTCTGGATTTCTATAATCTGGTTATTTCAGGAATGTTTTAATAAATGGAATCATAAAGGATATAACCTCTTGGGGCTAGCTTTCTTAATTAGCATAATTCTCTGGAGATTCAAGAATTTGTATGTCTCAAAGGGCCATTCCTTATTGTTACTGATTAGTTTTCCTTAGAATGAATATACAGGGTTTGTTTAACTATTTAGCCATTTTTTCTACTTTGAAGCTGTTATGAATCAAGCCACTGTAAACATTTTTGTGCAGGGTTTGTGTGAACACAAGTCTTCATTTCTCTGCTCAGGAGTATAATTGCTAGTTCATATAGTAGTTATTAATACATATGTAACTTTGTAAGAAACTGTCATGGTATTTTCAGAGTGATGTGCTATTTTATATTTCTACCAGTAGTACATGACCAATAGAATTTTTCTATGTCCTCACCAGCATTTGATGTTGTCTCTGATCTTTTTTTTTTTAATGTTAGCTATTCAGATAGGCATGCAGTGATATTGCATTGTAGTTTTTTAGAGTGATGTGCTATTTTATATTCTCTCTAGTAATATATGACTGAGATAGTTGATCCACATCCTGTCCAGGGTTTTAAAATTGTAGCTATTTGGATAGGTATGTAATACTGTCTCATTTAAATGGTTTTAAATTGTGTTTCCCTTATGCCCAAAGAAGTTGAACATCTTTTCATATCTTTATTTTCCAACTGTGTTTCTTCTTTAGTGAAATGTCTCTTTGTGGCATTTGCAAACATTCTAATTAGATTGCTTGCTTTTTTACTGTTGATTTTTGAGATACATATATGTATGTATATATAGGTATATAAGTTATATGCTATAAACATATACTATATATGCAGATACATACTGCATTGTACTATATATACTCGATATTTATTACACATGTATGCATAAATATGCAATAAAATACATATTCTAGATACTAGGTTTTGTCACATATGTGATTTACAAAGACTTCTTCCCACTCTATAGTTTATCTTTTCATCCTCTTCTGCAGAGGAAATTTTTTAAAAGTCTGATTTATTAATTGTCTCTTTTATGGATTATGTTTTTGCTGTCAAGTCTAAGAATGCTCTGCCTAGCCCTTCATCCCAAAGATTTCCTTCTATGTATTATACTTTAGTATGTTTTTTACATTTAAATTCATGATCCATTTTATTTTTTACAACATATGAGACATACATTAATATTTTTGCCTAAAAATATTCAACTACTCCAGCACTTGTTGTTTAAAAAGTATCTTTCTGGGAAGTGCCTGTGGCTCAGTGGGTAGGGTGCCAGCCCCATATAGTGAGGGTGGCAGGTTTGAGCCCAGCCCCAGCTAAACTGCAACAAAAAATAGCTGGGCACTGTGGCAGGTACCGGTAGTCCCAGCTACTCAAGAGGCTGAGGCAAGAGAATTGCCTAACCCAGGAGTTGGAGGTTGCTGTGAGCTGTGATGTCACTGCACTCTACTGACAGTGATAAAGTGAGATGCTGTCTCTTAAAAAAAAAAAGTATCTTTCCTACATTGAATTGCTTTTGCACCTTTGTTCAGAAAACCATTAACCTTGGTTATTATAGCTGTATAAGTTTTAAAGAGGGTAGACCAATTCCTCCCATATTATTATTCTTTTTCAATACTGTTTTACCAGTCTACTTCCTTTATATTTTCATATGTCTTTTAGGGTAAGCTTGTCTATATCTACAGAAAAAAATCTTGCTAGGGTTTTGTTTTTGTTTTGATTTGTTTTGTTTTGTTTTGTTTTTGAGATATGGTTCTATCTGTTGTCTGGGCTGGAATGCAGAGTTTGGTGCTCATGGCTCACTGCAACCCCAAAATCCTTGACTCAAAGAATCCTGTTGCCTATTCCTTTGAAGTAGCTATTAGTACAGGCATATGCCACTGTTGCTGTAATTTCTCTCCATGCTGAGTTCTTGGTCTTGGGGTTTAAAGAATGAAACCACCATCCACAGGGATAAGCAACAGGATAGAGTTTATTGACAGGGAGAAAGACTGATAAGCATGGTAAGAGGGAAAATAGAAAAGGGGGAACAGAACCCCCAGCAGTGGAGGGAGGAATCCAAATGGGAAAACCCAAGTCTTTAGTCTGGGGGTTTAAATGCTGCTTTTCCTACCTGCAGGCAAAGGTCTTGGGGAAGTGTGTCACATTTGCAGAAAATAATCCCAAAATTAGCACAGAAATTCGGTCCTTGTAGTCCTTGCCTCAGTCAAGGAATTAGGGTGTGTGCTCCCTACTCAAGGAAAAACCACCTAGAACCTTTCAGGCTGCTTTGTTCATGACTTAGCTAGAGTCCAGAGGGTGTGGCCTACAAAGGGAGGCCTGTTTGTGCCTAGAGATGGGGGTCTAATTTCTGAGCTCACCCTGGCCTAGAGAATGGGGAGGGGCCCCTGTCCAGCCCTGAGTGGGTAAACTGTATCACCACCCTGCCCAGCGATGCCTTTGTAATTTTTTGTAGGATGGAGTCTCACTATATTGCATATTCTGATCTTGAACTCACAGCCTAAAGTGATCCTAGTGCATCAGCCTCCCTAAGGGCAGGATTACAGGTGTGATCCACCATACATAGTCCTCGCTAGGATTTTAATAGGAAAGGTATATATATATAAGTTCTGACAATTAAGTTCACAAACTCATCCTTGAAAAAGTGCTACATACCTCATTGCTAAATATCACTATAGTTGCCTTTGAGTACGCCCCTTGGGAAGCTATGCTCCAATACCAGCACCTAGTTTACCCTTCAAAGCAATTTTGGAACTCTTTTTCTGGAATGACCATCAGAGCTGTTGTCATACAATGTCCTCAATATCAGAGGAAAGCATTCAGTATTACATAATTAAATATTATGTTAGCTGTGGTGTTTTTATAGGTGTTGCGTATCAAGTTAAAGAATTTCCCTTTATGTCAACATAATTTTAAAAACTCAAGAGGAAAAGAAAGTCTATGGTATTCACCATTTTTACTTACTGTGTTCTTTCTTCTTTCTTAAAATTCCAGTATCCCTTTTAAAATAATTTCCTTTCTGTGGGGAATTTCTTTTAGCCATTCTTTTAGAGTAGGGCTACTAGTAACAAATTCTCTTAGTTTTCCTTCATCTGATATGTCTTGATTTCTCCTTTATTTCTGAAGAATATTTTCAGTAGATATGATATTCTTGGATGACACTTTCATTTCAGTAAAAATATTGTGTCATTTCCTCTAGCCTGTATAGTTTCAGATGAAAAGTCTTCTGTCATTAAAATTACTTTTCCTCCTACAAGGAAGGTGTTACTTTTCTCTGGCTGCTTTCAAGATTTTGCTTTATTTTATTTTATTTTATTTTAGTTTTTTGGTGAGACAGAGTCTTACTTTGTCACACTCGGTGAGAGTGCCATGGCATCATAGCTGACGGCAACCTCAAACTCTTGGGCTCAAGTGATTCTCTCGCCTCAGCCTCCCAAGTAGTTGGGACTACAGACACCTACCACAATGCCTGACTATTTTTAGAGATGGGATCTCACTCTTGCTTAAGCCGGTCTCAAACCCAAGAGTGCAGTCGCCCACCTCAGCCTCCCAGAGTGCTAGGATTACAGTTGTGATCCACCATGCCAGGTCTGATTTTGCTTTATCTTAATTTTCAGAGATTTGATTGTAATGTGTCTGGGTATGGATTTCTTTGGGTTTCCCTGTTTGGATTTTCTCAGTTTCTTGAATATTGAGCTTTGTCTGTTACTAAATTTGGGGAGTTTTCAATGGTTATTTCTTTATCTTTTCAGTCCTATCTTTATTATTTTTTTTCTATAATGCTGATGAATTAATTATTACATCTTTTATATTGCCTCACAAATTGCTGATGCTCTGTTCATTTATTTTTTAGTCTATGTTCTTTCTTGTTCAGATTGGGTGTTTTTGTTCTGTCTTCTAGTTAACTGATCATTTCCTCTATTCACTCCATTATTCTTAAGCCCATCCATCAAGATTTTTGTTGGGGGTTTACTTTATTTCAGTTCTATCTTTTATTTCTTTGCTGAGACTTTCTGTTCTCTTTTGAGTCTTTCTGTTGGTTTTAAGCATGTATGCAATTGCTTACTGAAGTATTTTTATGATGGCTTCTTCGACATATTTGTGAGATAATTCTAACATCTCTTTCATCCCAATGATGGCATATCTTGATTGTCTTTTTTCCCTCATATTGAGGTCTCCCTAGTTCTTGATATGACAAGTGCATTTTATTTTATTGAAACCAGGATACTTTCATATTCTGACTTTATTTTATTTTATTTTATTTTTGAGACACAGTCTCGTTTTATTGCCCTTGGTAGGGTGCTGTGGAGTCACAACTCACAGCAGCCTCCAACTCTTGGGCTTAGGCAATATTCTTGCCTCGGCCTCCCAAGTAGCTGGAACTACAGGCACCCGCCATAACACCCTGCTATTTATTTTGTTGCAGTTCAGCCAGGACTGGGTTTGAACCCACCACCCTTGGGATATGGGATCGGCACCCTACTCACTGAGCCACAGGTGCTACCTGTTTTCATATTCTGTTTTGAGACTCTGGACCTTACTTAAACCTGTGTTGGGTGTCTTTTTTATGACAGTGTTCTGCCTGAGTTAACCATTTTCTGGTTAACAGGAATGATATTTATTCTAATATCTGGGACAGTTGATGTAAGATCAAAATTATTTGTTTCTTTAATGCTTAAAAGAATTTATATGAAAAACCTTCTGAGAAAACTCTTCTCCCTGTAAATGTGCATGGTACATACATAGTACTTTACCAATTCAGTTATTTTAATGGAAATAAATCTATTCAATTTTATTATGTTTCTTAAATCAGTTTTTATAGGAAATTCATTGTGATAGAGTTATTCATAGATTTTTCTTTTGAATTGTTTCTCTCAATTATATCTTTAGTTTTGTGCAGTTTCTCATCCCAAATTTATTATGATTTCTTTTTCTTTTCTCTATCACAGAATTATCTATTTTACAAAGGTTTTTAGTGAACTAGTTTTTTATTTATAATTCTCTCTGTCTCTGTCTCTCTCTATCTCTGACAGAGTCTCCCTCTGTTGTCCCAGGCTAGAGTGCCATGGTGTCACCCTAGATTATAGCAACCTCAAACTCCTGGACTCAAGCATCCTCCTGCCTCAGCCTCTCAAGTAGCTGACACGACAGGTGCATGCCACAATGCTCAGCTAATTTTTCTATTTTTAGAGGAGACAGTGTCTTGCTCTTGCTCAGGCTGGTCTTGAACTCCTGAGCTCAAGCTCTTGCTTTGGCCAACTAGAGTGCTAGGATTACAGGTGTGAGCCACTATGCCTGGCTGGTAATTCTTTTTTTTTTTGAGACAGAGCCTCAAGCTGTCACCCTGGATAGAGTGCTGTGACATCACAGCTCACAGAAACCTCCAATTCCTGGGCTCAAGTGAGTCTCCTGCCTCCGCCTCCCAAGTAGTTGGGCTACAGGCGCCTGCCAACACCTGGCCATTTTTTGGTTGCAGCCACCATTGTTGTTTGGCGGGCCTGGGTTGGATTCAAACCCGCCAGCTCAGGTGTACGTGGCTGGCGCTTTAGCCTGTTGAGCCACAGGCCCCAAGCCTGGTAATTCTTTTTATTCTTATTTTCTTTGTCTCTGTTTTTGTCTATGTTATTTTCTTCCCTCTAATTTCTTTGAGTTTATTTTGTTAATATCATTTAATTTCTTGACTTGGGACTTTATTATTATTATTTTTAAGACAGAGTCTCATTCTGTCACCCTGGGTAGAGTGTCATGGCATCAGCATGGTTCACAGCAACTTTAGTCTCTTGGGCCCAAGCAATCCCCTTGCCTCAGCCTCTTAAGCGGCTGGGACCACTGGCCACACACTAGGCTAGTTTTTCTATTTTTAGTAGAGACTGGGTCTCTCTCTTGCTCAGGTTGGTGTTGAACTCCTGAGGTCAAGGAATCCACCCTCCACAGCCTCCCAGAGTGCTAGGATTACAGATGTGAAACACCATTCCCAATCCACTTTATTATTTTTCAAGCCTTTTCTTAAATAATATAAGCATTCAGGGGTAGCATTTCTAGTGGCACTTTAGTTGTATCTCCCAATGTAGTATTTCCATTATCACTAAAGAAATATTTACATATTTCCATTATAAATTATTTCACTCATGAGTTTGAGTTTTAAAATTTTCTGTGGCAGCCAGGTGTAGTGGCTTATGCCTGTAGTCGTAGCACTTTGGGAGACTGAGATGGTGGAGTGCCTGAGATCACAGATTCAAGACCAGCCTGAGCCGGAGTGAGACCTTGTCTCTAAAAATAGCTGGGCATTGTGGCAGGAGCCTATAGTCCCAGCTACTTGGGAGGCTGAGTCAAGAGAATCACTGAAGCCCAAGAGTTTGAGGTTGCTGTGAGCTATGATGCCATGGCACTGTACTGAGGGTGACGAAGTGAGACTCTATCTAAATAAATAAATAAACCTTTCCATGGGAGATTTATTACTTTTAAATTATTGGTTTCTAATATAATTAAACTAAGGTCAAAAGATATATCTGCTTTGATTTGCCTAATTTTTTTTCTGAGACAGAGTCTCACTCTGTCACCCTGTGTAGAGGGCTGTGACTTCATAATGTGAATCATAAGGTTCATAGCAACCCCAGTCGCTTGGTCCCAAGAGATCCTCTTGCCTCAGCCTCCTGAGTAGCTGAGACTATAGGCACTGACCACAACACCCTGTTAATTTTTCTGTTTTTAGTAGAGATGGGGTCTTTCTCTTTGCTCAGGCTGATCTCAAACTCTTGAGCTCAAGCAATCCTCCTGCCTCGGCCTCCCAGAATGCTGGGATTACAGGCATGAGCCACCCACCCAGCCTACCTAAGTTTCTTGAGGCTTCCTTCATGGACTAGTACTTGGCCAGTTTTTAAGATTGTTGTACATGTGCTCAAAAAATATTTTTTCAGTTTAATTAAGTCCCATTTGTTTATTGTTGCAGTTGTTGCTATTGCCATGGCAGTCTTCCTCATAAAGTCTTTCCTCAGGCCAATATCTTCCAATAATGTTTTTCCAATTTTTTCTTTGAGGATTTTCATCATCTCACGCCTGAAATTTAAATCCTTTATCCATCTCGAATCAATCTTTGTAAGGGGAGAAAGGTGCACATCCAGTTTCAGTTTTTTACATACAGATATCCAATTCTCCCAGCACCATTTATTGA